>JAODAL010023141.1:0-63282 GCA_025379985.1 Phyllomedusa bahiana
AAATGTTTTTCCCCGTCTGGGGGACACAGATGGGTTCCCCCACGCCCCAGGGCCCCCTCGCCTCCCCCCCAATACCAATGCCGAGCAGGCATTTCTTTGCCAGAAAACCGTCCCTGCCTGGCCAGCCACGTGTCATCTAAAATTTCAAGCGCGTTGTCTGCATCTGTGTCCGGAAAAGTCCAATCTCACCACCGACACATGGACTAGTAAGCACGCCAAGGCCGCAAATATCTCGTGACAGCTCACTGGGTGAGCGGGTGGATGTCTCTGGGTGAGGGTGGCTCTCAGGCTCGGCGCACGCTCTTCAAAACCTGCAGGGATGGTGCAGGCTCTTTCCCCCAAGGTCCTCTGGTGGCATCACTGCCCAGAACACCAGGCCGTGTTGAAATTAATCTGCCTTGGAACCGTCCACACACAGTCAGGAGCTGTGGACGGCTCTAAGCAACGAGACCGGGGCGCTGGCTGGGTGACAAGAACCTTGTGCCAGCAAGGTGGGGGCGATAAGGGGCGAAATCTGCTGGCCGCCCTTAAGATCGGTAGGCTGGACACATCCCTTGCCTGGCACATGTCATGAACCTTGTCGTCCAGAAATTTCTAAAGAGCTAACCCGGGTCTGGACTGCCTGCTGAAAAGGCTCGAGGTCTGAGTTCGCACTTCCGCCTTTCCGCACCCTGCTTCTCCCCCCTTTGGCTGCGTTGCAGCGTCAGCTCGGCCTCCCCGTCAACCGTCTCATTGTTGACGTGGCAACAACGCTGGAATTCACCCTCCACATGCTCCAGCGATTGGGGCAGCAGCGCAATGCCATTACGCATACGAATTTGACACATGCCTGACAAGCAGCGTAGGGACCTCGGGGTGTTGAACCACCGAGAGTGGAGGCAGGTGAAAGAGCTCTGAAACCATCCTTGCCAGTTTTGAAGAAGCCACCAAAATGGTCAGTGCGGACAATGCCCTTGTCACATGACATTGTGGTGATCTTAGTTCTGTGAACATCGTTGGACACTCTGAAACAACAGTCCCTGCCAGCGACGGAGGAGGAGACGGACACAGATGCGGACACGGAGCCTTCCTCCCCCCGTCAAATCCACAAGGCCCGACAGTTTCACAATTTCATCGGTCTTCATTAGGCAGTGGTTCGGGTCCCAGAGCTAGTGCCAAGGTGGCGCAATCAGCTCTCAGGGTGCATCATCTCAGGCCAAGCCAGGGCTGTGTTGCAGCTGGGCCGGAGGGAGCGGGAGGAGGGGGAGGGAGGTAAATTTCCCAGACACCGATGTTTTCCAGACCCCTCCTTGGAAAGAGGTTGGCGCGAATTTGAGGGAGGAGGAAAGAGGAAGATCAGTTTGCAGTGCCCCCCCCGACCAAGGCTTGGGGAAATCAAGGCTCCATCTCTCACATGAGTGCTTGGATGCTCCATTTCCTCCAACAATGAACCTCGCATTAAGGCCATCAAAATGAACAACAGCAACTGGGTGGCCACCCTCCTGGAACCCCGGTACAAAACAAAAATCAGCACTTTCCTTCCACCCACCCAAATAGAGATAAAATGCAGGAAATGGAGACCTTGCTGATTGATCAACTGGAGACATCTGTTGCGTCTGCTTCACGTTCCCCAAATGTCACGGGGGAACAACATCAGCGACGTGACAGCAGAGTGTCAAGTAGGCATAGCGGCAGCAGCAGCAAGGTGGCAAGAAGCCTAATGGGTGACCTCTGGCAATCTTTGTTTAACCACCTCACCAACGCATGCAATGCAGGGACACTCCAAGCACACAGAGATCCAGCTTAAGAACATGGTGCACGACTAATCTGCGTCTCACACCGATGTTTTTGCATGTGTTCCGGACCCAATAGACTTCTGGAGGTAACCAAATGACGAAATGCCCGAGGCTGGCTCCGTCACGGCCAAACGAGGTGTGTCCCTGCCCAGTAAAAAAAAAACAAGCCAGCGTCATATCTGAGCGACATTCAGCACAGCATGAGGAGTCTATTACAGACAAACCGCAACCCCGGGCTTTCCACAGATAATGTGGATACGTTTGACTTTCCATCAAATGAATCAGGCATGGATCTCGGATGATAGTTGGTGGCCCAATTGCCGAGGTCACGATTAGTTGCGGACTACTTCACATTCCTTTTCAACAGAAATTGTCCTCTTGAAAACTTTTTTTTAAAATGACATTTCTTACTGCAATTTTTATTCTCTTTTCCCAACGTTTCATTGATGGTTTTTGCTGTGAGGAGACTGTAAAAGACAGCAAGTTTCATGAAAAAAACCCAACACCTATTCCATTTACTCACTTTATCTTAAGAAGTTTTCGCATTTGTCATGGTTTTGAGGTCATGTTGAGCTGTGAATACAGCAATAAACATGGTCCTTTTGGGAACAGAAAATGTACTTCTAAGTGCATTTCTCCCCTCACAATTTTTAATAGTGGGCTGAGAAGTCATATATAATTTTTTGGGGTCATTTTGCTGTGAGATACAGCTATAATTATGGTCCTTTGTAACCCAAAAAAATTTTTGGTTTTCTAAGGGGCCTTTTCCCCTTCCCCACAATTTTTAAAAAAGTGGTGAAAAAGTCATTTTTAAAATTTTTTTGGGGGCCCATGCTGCTTTGAAATGCAGCAATACTACGGGTTTCCTATTTTTAAAAAAAATGTTGTTTCAAACGGGAATTTGTTCTTCAAAAATTGGGCCCAAAAGTGGCTAAAAGGGTCATGCTTTGAATTTTTGGGGACTTTTTTGTTTTAAAAATGCAGCAAAAAAAAACATTTTCCAATTCAAAAAAAATGTTTGTTTTAATAGCATTTGTTCTTCAAAATTTGTCAAAAGGGCCCAGGGTTTTTCATTTTTTTGTTTTTTTGGGGGCATTTTGCTGGGGACAAGTTTAAAACCCGGGTTTCCGTTCAAAAAAAAGGTTGTTTCAAACGGGACATTTGTTTTTCCCCACAATTGTCCAAAGGGGCCCCTCAAGGGTAAATTTTTGGGAATTTTTGGGGGGGGCATTTTGGTGCCCATCCCAAGCTTTTCTACAGGTCCAAATTCTAAAAAATGTTTTTTTCCAAACAGAAAATTTGTTTTTCCCACAATTGCCCAAAAGTGGCTAAAGGGGTCCTCCCTTTAAATTTTTTGGGGGAATTTTTTTGCTGTGACTTTGCGGGTTTTACTACGGCCCCCAAAATTCTAAAAAATGTTGTTTCTAACAGCAATTTGTTCTTCACAATTGCCCCAAAGGGGCCAAAGGGTCATGCTTTAATTTTTGGGGGGCCCAATTTTGGCTTTTGACATGAGCATACTACAGGGTCCTTTTCAAAAAAAAAAAAAATGTTGTTTAAACGGGAAAATTTTTTTTTTCCCAAAATTTTGTCCAAAGGGGTTTAAAGGGCCCATGTTTTTAAATTTTTGGGGGAATTTTTTTTTTGCTGTGCCCATGCACTTTTCAAACAGGCCCTTATTCAAAAAAAAGGGTTGTTTTTTAAAAATTTTTTGGGTTTTTCCCAACAATTGTCAAGAGTGGCTAAAGGGGGTGTTTGGGGGCTTTTAAGAAACGGAATGGGTAGGACACTGTTAATGGACACATTAGGGAAAAGACTTGGTTTTTTTTTCAAAATCTTTTAAAATTGCTTTTCAATCCCTGTATTGGGACAAAACCCCTTTAATTTCAATGAAAAAAAAAAGAAAAACCAAAAAATGGTTGGGGGTTCCCCTCCTATTTTTAAAAATTTTGTTTTTTAGAAATTTAAAATACTAAAAAACTTGATTTTACAAAATAGGGGTGGGGAAAAAAAAAATTCCCCCGAATTGTAAAAAAAGGGGGGACCGGAAAAAATTAAACCCAAAGTTGTTTTTTCAGAGGGCCTGGAGTATGGAGCACCGGACCCGAGAACAAAGTACAGGGGGCAATTTCCCCCCAGCCGTTTTAATTAAAAAAGAGAAAAAAGGGGAAAGCCCAAACCCAAAAAGGGGACCTGGGTGTAAAGGAGCATTAACCACCCCGTATTTTTCCCAAAGGGGAACTCCAAATTTGGGCCCCCCACTCCCTACGGGGGGCAAAGCCTACCCCGGTCTTGGGCTGGTTTTTAAATGAGGAAGGGTGGAGTTTTCACACTTTCCGCTTCCGCCTCCCGCTTTAGCACGACCCTTTTTTTTTGCTCGTCATCAGGGGGATTTTAAACCCCGGGTGTTTTTAAAAGATTTAAAGGACGCCAGCCTGGGTCCCCCCCCGCACCCACTGTAACTTTCCCGGGCCCCGGGGCATGCTGGGGACAGGGGCAAAATTTTTAAATCCCAAAGTGCATTCAACTAAAATGGGGGTTGAAAGACCCCTTTTTTTTTTCCAGCACTTTGTAATTGGGGGTAGAAGGTTTTAAAGGTCAATGTGGCCCAGGACAGGGACAGTATATGGGCCTTTCAACTAAAATGGTGGTTAAAGACCTCCTTTTTCTGGCACTTTTTAAACTTGGGGGGTCCGACAGTTTAATGGTCGTTCGCGGTACGGACAAAATATAGTTAGTGTCCCCTTCAACTAAAGTGGTGGTTGAAAGACTCCTTTTTGCGGCCACTTTTTAAATCTGGGGGTCATGCAGGTTTGGGGCTCATGCTTGCGTTCCAGGGACAGGGATATTCAATGTCCAGTTCAAGTAACATGATGGTTCAAATCAACTGACTTTTTGGCACTTTTTAATATGTGGGTGATGCAGGTTTAAGGGTCAGGCTGTGGTAAAAGACAGGGATAGTGAATGGCCCTGTGACTTTTTTTCTGTGACTTTTATAACCAAAGTGTGTTGCCTAAGATGTAGCACGTATCCATTTGACTGTTGTAGATGTTAATTTCAGCTTCTCCACCCTTGTTTGGGTGTAATATGAAGGTGTTGTTGCTCCCCCATAGACTTTAATGGTAATCGCTCATAATCGATGCTCACAAATCGAAAAAAAACCTTATCGATAGCGGCCGACTATCGACTATCGATCGATCTCGATAGACAACGCAATCGCTCAACACTAGTTAAGAATGCCCAGGTTATCCATAAGGGACCATAATCATGGGCTATTCCAAATGTATGAAATGAGTCTGTGTATATGTTTGTAGTCTTACCCTCGGCCGCTGTCCATGCCTCTGTGAGTGCTCTCAACTCCCCTCCTGGCAAATGAGGTGGAAGTGGTTCAACTTTTATTACCTTATGTTGCGTGACCACCGTATATCCAATGTGAGACCTGCCATATTCCCAGTACCTGGTTCCTTCAATAAAAAATCTCAAAGGTTAGAATTAGTGATTTGGAAGACCTTCACCTGGGTAAATCCTATTGTTTCTTGTGCCATTAGGACCGTACAAGTCTATTCTTCCTCATCTTTACCATCTAATTCTTCCCCCTTTGTGTCTAAGTTCTAGGGTAACAGAGTGGTAGAGTTCAAGGTTCTACACCAAGTCAGTGAAACACTTGGGACATCAGTAACACACACTGCAGGCGTAGCTTAGAGGCCATAGAGATATATCATAGTTGCACCTAAGAATATCATATGCCTCATACGGGATATGTATTGTTATGGGGTAACCTAGTACAATCTCTGAGGCTTTGTGTAGAAGTACTTGTACTACAGTGGCTACTCATACACATAAGGGATTCCTCTCGCCACTGGATTTAATCTAGCTGAGTTATAGCTACTGGTCTCTGCTGTGTACCATGTGACTGTAAGGACTGCCGTGGCATGACCAGCCATCTCAGTGCAGTACAGCGAGAACAGCTTCTCATAGTCAGGTGTGCCCAGGGCAGGTGCAGAGGAAATTAACAACTTCAGAGTTTGGAATTTGTTAAGTGCCTCCTCTATCAGCTCAAATGGCCGTGTAGCCAAAGCTGCATAAGCAAACAAGCTGATCACATTAAAATATATTATAATATTATATCAAACCCAGGAATATCCTGAGTTGACTCCCAGAAGTCAGGTCCTGTATGATCTGTATTCGGTCTCTGGTCAGGTGCCTGGCACCAGCTGACAAGCGGTGTCCTAGAAGGTAACCTTGTCTAAAAAACTGTAACTTGTCCATTGAGACTCAAGCCCTCGATCAGCTAAAAGAAACAAAAACAAAACAGAGATAGTGCAGCCTCTAAACATTTTCCGCTGTCACTGGCCAGATTAGTCATCCTTGTATACTAGTGTCCGTAAGTCGGGTTTGAATCCACTGTTACAACACTGAGGACAGAACTGCTTATATGTTATTGGTTAGTTTAAGAAAGTAGTGAGCATCTCAGGCTAAATGTTAAGGTATCTGTATTACATCCTACAACAAAAATGCATAAGGAGAGAAGACTAACTGAACCCTTTCTGTACAGTAATCTGTTAGTCCCAAAAAGCTGACCATTCACAAACTGGAGCCTGTTTCTGGAAGATCTACAACTGTTGGCTCTTCCCCTGGCTCGCCCCCTGAGTCTGGCAGCATGTACCTCTCTATCTTACCATCAGTTGTAAAAAGCTCACCAGCTGTACACATCATGCACTACATGGCTTCACATATAACAGGACAGACAAACAAAGAATTAACTACAAATTAACATAAAACTAACAAAGAAACAAAGGATCCTTCATACATTTCCACACATACAACACAAAAACTTCAAAATGAAAAGAATAAAAATAAAACAAAAACAAAATATCAATGCCACAAAAAGCAAAACAATGGATGGCAATGATCAAAATATCCCTAGACTTTAGAGAGTCTTTTACTTCAAATCAATATAAAAAATTAGTAAAAAATTCATCTCTTCATTCCTACAAGAGAACACAAGGTTAATTAATTTTGCTCTTCTCCACCTAAAAGAAACTTTTGGGAAAAAACATTAAGTAACATTCCTGGTAATATAAAAGTGGTTAAAACATAGAAATATTTCAAATTTTGACAAATTTTGTGCACAATCCCCAATTTATTTGCTTATATTAAATGAGCTCTTTAATTTGCCACGTGGACTTATTTCTAATTAAACCAAATTTAAGAGGATATCCTTTATAACTTATACACCAGATATAACTTATATTCTATATTTAGAACAAAAGCATACATGAATATAGAATATATCTTGTATATGCCAAACATCATCTGTAGAATTTAACTGTAAAGACAAAAACATATCAATTACACACAAAACCCAAAACCCAAACTAAAAATTCATCAATGTTCAACACAGATAAGTGCAGTAATCAACGAAAAAACACACAATGGTCTCTCAACATCTGGAGCTGGACCCGTCCCCCCTCCCTTCTGAAATCAGAGCTGCTGCTGCTGTGGTACTATAGATTCCAGAAGTCACAGAAATGGAGGGAATAACCTTTTTCACTGCATTCTCATTTCACGTGGCATAATACCTTCATTAAACCCATTATATACAGGTGACACCTAAAACCTCACACTTATATGAAGACTTTCCATCATTTTTCTACTTTCAAATGTCCAACTTTCACCATTACAATTTTCCAACTGTTTCTAACTTCCTGCTCTTTCCTCTACAATTTTTCTGTTGCAGTCTTTCTGTTTAAAGATAATTTTTTCACTGCCCAACGAGTACGCTTTACTCGTTCCAAATTCTACAGTGTCGTCACACTGAATTAGTTTAGCATAATACCTCTGATGTGGTTAGATTCAAAATCTAAACCACTTATTCAAGTTCCTAAACTAATACACAAATTAGTTAGCATCGTACCTCTGAAATGGCTAGATTAAAAAAAAATATTTAAACTACTCATTCACGTCCCTTAGCTATTAAACAAACTAGTTAGTATCGTACCTCTGATGGTTAGATTAAAAATCTAACCACTCATTCACGTCTCTAACTATTAAACAAACTGGTTGTCCTACCTAAGACAGAATTCAATAATCTTGTCTGTCTGGCTTAACCAACGGACTGAAATAATTTCTTTAAACTTTCACTATTTTCTGCAATAACCACTATATGCTGTCATAACGAGCAGGACACAACCTATTCAGCTCTATTAATTCATTCGTGGAGGGATTCACTCCCCCTCCCTCAGGAATTTACTTTTTGCTAAAGCCAGCTAAGGACACTGCAAGCACGAGACCTCTGACCGTTCACACATGCAGCCCGTTCACTCCACACAAAAGATACCCAGCTAACACATATACATATATATATGAATATAAAACCAACCACGATCAAATCTTCTCATATTTATCTTTATCAAAAGTTCTTAAAACAGACTTATAGAGACTTAGAGACCCAGACAGGGAAGCAATACTTGAAGAGACAGAATACATATAGTAAGCAGATATAGAATATATTTGCTTACCTTTTTGATTGGATGTGCAGCTGCTTATTCTACTCTTCAAGCATTTGATCACCCCTTGTTTTGTCCGGATAACCAAATCTGTTGTCTGCCCCACGTTGGGCGCCATTTTGTCATAGCTTAATAAAGCTTTTTAGATGTTGATCGGGTTTTCAAATTTAAAAAATCAGTTGAAGGTAAAGATATCCAGGTTTATTCAATGCAAGCATTGTGAGACACACAGCATATAACATCATCATTGCATATGCTCAAGAATGTCTGCCCCATCCCACTGCAATTCATGGTTTTTATAGCCCCCTTCTTCTGTAAGAATACATTTAGCCAATCAATTCAAAACATAACTAGTTCCTTATATGCTGGTTTAAAGTTAACATTTCCATATGGGTGTCTTCTTACTGAAACAAAAGAGGTCCTTTAGTTTGCGCCCTGGTGAATGGCTCGTTTGGTCAGACATATATCTGGAGCCCGAAAAGTCTCCTGAGGGAAAGGACCCTAATTAACATTCCCTTTTGCTGAGATTTGCCCTGTTCTCATTATGGGCACATGATATTGAGCTACTAAAACATTATTTTGTGTCTATATCGTTATTATGATATATAATTACTAAATATATAATATAAAAATATTGTATAAATATAAAATTATAAACATTACCCTCACATACCCCTGAGCTGGAGATGGTGGTTGGATCCATACATATTGAAAAGTGTATTCTATTCGTCATGGAGGGGCTGCCCGCTGATGTGGTGTTGGGGCTGCCCTGGCTTCAGAAACATAACCCAGTGTTTGACTGGAATTCAGGGAAACTAGTCAGGTGGGGACAACGGTGTGTCGACAGATGTCTCCTTACCATGCTGGGCAATACTGATGTACAGGCTGATACGCTATCTGGAAGCGGCTGTGCCAGCATTGAGGCCTATGCGGCATCTTGTCGACGCTCGGGCTAAGGTTCCCAGAACTCGTCCTCCTGGTGAACTATGCCCTCCACCTGTATCTGAACGTCCATATGTGGTTCAGGAGGTGGTAAAACCGGTGGCATATCGGCTGAAATTACCCTCGTCTCTCCGTATACATAATGTGTCCCATCGTGCACTTCGTAAGAGGTATATTCAGCCTGTGACTGCGCCCTCTAGACCTCCTTCTCCAGTTTGCATAGATAGGGAGTTAGAAAATGAAGTCGCCCGTATTTTAGATTCGGGTAAGGCCCAAAGGTCACTGCAGTACCTGGTCCATTGGAAGGGTTATGGTCCTGAGGAGAGATCATGGGTCCCCGCAAAATCCATCTATACTGATCGCCTGGTGAGGGAATTCCATGAGGCTCACCCGGTCAAACCCAGACCAGGGAAGGGTCCGGTGGCCCCTCCTAAAAGGGGGGGGTACTGTCAGGGCTAGGCTGTGCTCAGGCTGCAGGGATCTACAGGCTGCAGCAGCTGATCAGTGACCCCACCCTGTTACACTTGCTGCTGGCAGCTCTATGAGTGACAGACGCCCAGCCACTCCTGACAGGGGGCGTGTTGCACCAGCAAATGGGAGGACTCAGAGGCCGCTCCAATCAGCTACAGGGGCTGTATGCAGGAATCCCATTTAAACTCACTGAAGGCCGAGTGCAGTACCTGTGATATTCCTGGCTACCTTGTTACTTGTTATTGTGTTTGCTTATCCATATACCTGACCTCGGCTTGTTCTCCTGACCCTGGCTTGTCTCCTGTTTTTGTACCTCGCTCACGTACGGCTTGTGACCTCGGCTTGTTTACGTTTATCCCTCTGTTTCTGATTTGTGGGTTTGGCGTTCCCGTTTTGGTATTTACCCGGACTGTCTCTCTATTCTACTTCCTGACGGCCCCAGCACTTAGGCAGAGCAGGAACTGTCGACCAGTTGCCATCTGCCGCCTAGGACAGCACGTCAAGCAGGCAGGGACAGTGGGCTGGGTTCCAGTCAGGGCTCACTGTACCTCCCTTGACGTGACAGGGATTCTTTATTGTTAGAGCGGTGAGACTGTGGAACTCTCTGCCAGAGGAAATTGTCATGGTGAATTCACTAACAGAGTTCAAGAAGGGCTTGGATACATTTCTGGATAGTGATAACATAACAAGTTATAGTGACTAGGATTCTAAAGAAGGGTCTGGATACATTTCTAGATGTAATATAACAAGTTATAGTGACTAGGATTCTAGAGGGGGTCATTGATCCAGGGATTTATTCCGATTGCCAGATTGGAGTCAGGAAGGAATTTTTTCCCTAACATGAGGACAACTGGCTTCTACCTCATGGGGGTTTTTGCCTTTCTCTGGATCAACACATTAACACTTTAGCAACACTTTAATAAATGGGCTGAACTGGATGGACGTATGTCTTTTTTCAGCCTGACAAACTAAGTAACTATGACACCAAATTATGTAGTGTAGTGCAATCTATGGAAAATGCTTGTAAAGTGCAAGCAGACTTGGACACACAGAGTGTTTGGGCATCCACTTGGCAAATGAGGTTCAATGTGGATAAATGTAAGGTTCTGCATCTTAGTATGAATAATCTGCAGGCATCATATGTCCTAGAGGGAAAAAACTCGGAGAATCGCTTGTTGAGAAAGATCTGGGTATTCATATAGATCATAGACTACAGAACAGCATGCAGTGTCAATCAGCAGCCTCTAAGGCCAGCAGGATATTGGCCTGTATTAAAAGAGGCAAGGACTCGTGGGACAGGGATGTAATATTTCTGCTGTATAAAGCATTGGTGCGGCCTCACTTAGAATATACTGTTCAGTTCTGTGCTCCAGTTTATAAAAAAGGATGTAGTGAAGCTAGAGGGAGTGCATAGATGAGCAACCAAACTAATAAATGGAATGGAGCATCTTCGTTACGAGGAGAGATTAAAAGAATTAAATTTATTTAATCTTGAGAAAAGACGGCTCCAGGGAGACATGATTAATTTATATAAGTATATAAATGGCCCCTACAAAAAATATAGGGAAAAGCTATTTCATGTAAAGCCCCCTCAAAAGACAATGGGACATTCCCTTCATCTGGAGAAAAAAGGTTTTAATCTCCAGAGGAGAAAAGCCTTCTTCACTGTGAGAACTGTAAATCTGTGGAATAGTTGCCTTAGGAACTGGTCACAGCAGGAACAGTTGAGAGTTTAAAAAAAGGCTTAGATAACTACCTGAAATTAAAAAATATTAATATGTACAGTGAAGGAAATAATTATTTGATCCCTTGCTGATTTTGTAAAGTTGCCCACTGACAAAGACATGAACAGTCTATAATTTTAAGGGTAGGTTAATTTTAACATTGAAAGATAGAATATCCAAAATAAAATCCAGAATATCACATTGTATAAATTATATAAATTTACTTGCATTTTGCTGAGAGAAATAAGTATTTGATCCCCGAACAACCATTAAGAGTTCTGGCTCCTACAGACCAGTTAGACGCTCCTAATCAACTCGTTACCTGCATTAAAATCAGCTGTCTTAAATAGTCACCTTTATAAAAAGACTCCTGTCCACAGACTCAATTAATCAGTCAGACTCTAACCTCTACAACTTGGGCAAGACCAAAGAGCTTTCTAAGGATGGGCTGCAAAACCATAAGTAAGACGATGGATGAGAAGTAGACAACTGTTGTTGCAATAGTAAGAAAATAAAAGAAATACAAAATGACTGTCAATCGACATCGATCTGAGGCACCATGCAAAATCTCACCTCTTGGGGTATCCTTGATCAGGAGAAAGGTGAGAGATCAGCCTAAAACTACATGGGGGAACTTGTTAATGATCTCAAGGCAGATGGGGTCACAGTCACCAAGAAGACCAATGGTGACACATTACACTGTAATGGTTTAAAATCCTGCAGTGCCCGCAATGTGCCCCTGCTCAAGAAGGCACATATGCAGGCCCATCTGAAGTTTGCCAATGAACACATGGAAGATTCTGTGAGTGATTGGGAGGAGGTGCTATGGTCAGATGAGACAAAAATTGAGCTCTCTGGCATTAACGAAACTCGCCGTGTTTGGGGGAAGAGAAATGTTGCCTATTACCCAAAGAACAATGTCCCCACTGTCAAGCATGGAGGTGGAAACATCATGTTATGGGAATGTTTCTCTGCTAAGGGCACAGGGCTACTTCACTGCATCAATGGGAGAATGGATGGAGCCATGTACCGTAAAATCCTGAGTGACAACCTCCTTCCCTCCACCAGGACATTAAAAATGGGTCGTGGCTGGGTCTTCCAGCAAGACAATGACCCAAAACATACAGCCAAGGCAACAAAGGAGTGGCTCAAAAAGAAGCACATTAAGGTCATGGAGTGGCCTAGCCAGTCTCCAGACCTTAATCCCATAGAAAACTTATGGAGGGAGTTGAAGCTCCGAGTTGCCAAGTGACAGCCTCAAAATCTTAATGATTTAGAGATGATCTGCAAAGAGGAGTGGACCAAAATTCCTCCTGACATGTGCGCAAACCTCATCATCAACTACAAAAAAAGTCTGACTGCTGTGCTTGCCAACAAGGGTTTTGCCACCAAGTATTAAGTCTTTTTTGCCAGAGGGATCAAATACTGATTACTCACTGCAAAATGCAAATACATTTATATAATTTATACAATGTGATTTTCAGGATTTTATTTTTGATATTCTATCTTTCAATGTTAAAATTAACCTACCCTTAAAATTATAGACTGTTCATGTCTTTGTCAGTGGGCAATCAGTAAGGGATCAAGTAATTATTTCCTTCACTGTATGTAGCTGTATAAAGTTTTAGATCCAGTCTGATGGCAACTCTGGGACCAGAAATTAAATCTTCCTTAGAGCAGATTCTTTCTTGCCTTATGGGTTTCAAAGTCTTCATCAGTAGGGGAAACTAAGCTTAAAAAACTCCTTATCTCCCTCCCTTCATCCAAATTTTCCCCACCCTTACCTGAACTTGATGGACATATGTCTTTTCTTAACCATACTAACTATATAACTACATGTAGAGATGGGCGAATTTCTCAAAAATTCGGTTCGGTCACTTCGCCGAATTTCCGGACAAAAATAAATTCGGTCCGAATTACTTCGGGACGAATCGCGTTAAAAAACAGCTATTTCCAGGCTGCACAGAGCCTGCAGGGTGCTGTAGAACATTGTGCCATGCTTAAATATGCAGAGGGAGCTTGGTTTGGTCTTCATACAATGTTGTATTTTAGTATGACATGCACATGACTGCCGCCACTCTTAGAATCGCTTCACTATAAAATTCCCTGTGAACTTAAGAGGGCAAAACTGACCAAAAAACTCAAGCGGGAATGTTGTGTAGGAAGGCACAAGGTGCTGTTATTGACGGACGTTATGTGTCACCGATCTGCCAAGAGGGTGAAATAAACCCCTTATTCTGGTGTCAGGGGCAATGGGCCACTGACCGGGTTTTGTATTGTTTAGTATGGCAGTAATGCCGTGACCCCGGGTCGGGCTTAATTGGAGCGTCTGTAGAGTTGGGTGGGACGGGCTGCCCCCACATGCATCCTGGGCTTCCCCACCCTATAAAAGGGCCACGGGTTTTCGGGTGAGTGGGGGTGGGTTCTTCGGTCAAACACTGCTAGTGGAGAAGCAGTAGTAGAGAGCCGGGCCCTGGACCGTGAAAACCCCCAAGTACTGCAAGACCGCACCGGGTTTATTAACCCCGGGAACCGCTGAAACGGTAACGTGACCATAACACGGATATAATTTTGATTTTTTTTGGCTGAACAAGCTCTGCTATTTATTTTTCGGAAATTTGTGACTGTTGAAAATAAATCCTGCAGTGTTGCCGTTTAAGGACTCCCTCCTTTGAGTTTTTCCCCACAATTGGTGCTCGATGGGGGCAACTCCGGGTGAAGAGGCTGCATGTCCTGGATTAAGGCGCACTACTTTTAAAAAACCAAACAGTCAAAATTTGGAGGAGCTCGAAGCACCTGGTGCGGTGAGGCCCACAGCAACAGGCCCATGCTGAGTCCGTGCGGTTACAGCAGGAAACAACCCAGCTCCTGATTTAGCAGATGGCCCACATGGAGGAAGCGCCCGGGGAAAAAGGGGGCCCCCGGGCTATCCCCTCAGGGGGAGGGACACAGGCGCGGAAGAGGGTAGAGACGCCCTGCAAAGAGACCCCAGAAACGACATGGAACCCTTTCCCTTTACCGTTTTTTAGGGGTTCTAAACGGGAAAAAACCCCCCCTCCGCAGTGGGCAGGGGTTCCTGGCCCCGTTTCTCCCCGGCGAGCCTCAAAAGGCTACTAGATTTATTCCTACAGGATCCCGGGGAAAACCCTCGATCAAGTCGGAGATTCGGACGCCGGGGTGAGGGCCAGCCGGGCAAAAAAGGGTGCTAAGGGGGGAAAAAGGAGGACCGGCCCCCAAGGCCCCCAAATTTTTTGATCCCCTCCCCTCGCCAAAAATGGCTGCAACCGGAGGTGGTTCCCCAGCCCATAGGGTTGAGGGTCATGATGGCCCCGCTTTGTTTACCCTTCCCAAAACCAGTGAAATGCGGGGTGGGAAAGGGGAACCCCCAGACGGCGGATCCCTTTTACGGTTAGTGGAGAGATACAGGTATGGAAATCCCGGCTGATCCGGACCCTTTCCCTCCCCCTACGGGAAACCCCAGACGACTCCGGAAGCCAAAGAAGGGGTACCTAAGCTCCCTAGAGACGCCGCCCAAAAAGGCCCGGGCCCTGCCAGAGCTGACTCCCGACCCCCGTGGGACAATTGCTGGAGATGCCGGGTGTGGGGCAGGGGGCCGGCCCCCCCTGGCTCGGAACCGTTGGACTGTTCCTTGGGGCGGGGTATGTCTCTTTTGGCGCTTCCGCATGCAAAGGGGTTTGGACACCCCAAGGGCTTCCACCTGCCCCCAACAGGGTGAAATGAACCCCCTCTCAGGGGACTGTTGGATTTGGGGAAGTTTGGTCACGCTCCGAGGGGCCCATTCCCCAGTGTTGGTCCCAGGGAAAACTTGGGGGTCAATTATACAGGGAGAACCAAAGGTACCCATTGGCCCAAGTCAGGTTAAACTCCACTAAGGGTACAGTGCACACCATGTAGGCTTTTGTCAGGGGTTACTACATGAAGTGATAATAGGCCGGGCTGCCCTCTTTTTGGGGGGACTGTGGGAAAGTCCTCCAAGGGAACCCCCCCGACACCCCTGAGAGCCCTGACCCCAACGGGGCCCCCCCGAGTTCCCATTCTGGGCATGGTGGTGACGGGGAGGACCCAAACCCCTGAGGGGCCCTTTCCCCCGACCTGGGGTTCCCCGGGGAAACTTTGGGAAAGCTCAACTGCGGACAAACCCTAAGGGGGGGCGTTAAATGGTGGAGTGCTTTATGGGTTCCTCAAAGCCAGGGCAGGGGAGGGGTTTCCCCCATTTGCTGTAAAGGGAAACCTTTGTATCGCATTACCAAAAACCCCGGAGGAAGTCGTGGAACAGTTTTGGTTCCCAAAACATATCGGGAAGGATGGTAAGGATCGGGCCCCACGGTTATTTTTGGGGGGGGCACTTGGGGGAGACAAGACCGTAGAAAAAATTCTACCCAGTTTTTAGGGCCAGGGTGCACCGGAAATCCGTGTTTTGCCAGTCCTGCCCCCATGCCAAAAACCCTCCCCGGTCCCCATTTCCGTAGCCCTTCATACCCGCCTTTTATTAAATCCTTTTGAGAGGTCGCCATGGATTTAGGGGCCCCCGGTAAATGGGTAGGGACAACAGTAATTCTGGTCGAGGGACTATGCCCCCAATACCCTAAAACGGCCCCAAAAATGCTTCCCCCAAAGGGTGATTGCTAGGCATTGTGGCACATCTTTTTCCAGAACGGACTCCAAAGGAGATCCTGACGGATCAAGGCCCCCCTTTATGTCAAAAGTTATGCGGGACCGTGAAGGTGCTAAAGGTACCCAACACCACCCTGTTTATCCCCCCCAGACAGAGGCTTAGTGGAACGTTTAAAAAAAACCCTTTAAAGGCCAGTTGAAAAATAGCGAGAAAGGAGGCCGAGATTGGACTACCTTTTACCTTTTCGTTTTTTGGGATTAGAGAGGTTCCACAAACCCCACGGGTTTCCCCTTTTGAATTATTTTGGCAGACACCCAGGGGTCATTAGTATTCCAAAGAGAGTGGGAGAGTGAAGCACACCCAAAAAAAGTGTCATTGAGATGTGACACAATTACGCACGAATTTCGGTATCCCAATTATTAAGCACATCTCTTAAAAAGGGCCCGGAAACGCAGCGAGAGTCATAACAGGTCACCCGGGTGAGGGAGTTTGCCCGGGGGAAAAGGGTCCTGCTTAGGCCCAGGGGGAGAGCAAGTTCCTGGGAAAAAGGCAGGGCCCACAGGTAGTTGAGAAGGTGGGGGACTCAACTTGGGTCACCCGCCCGGAGAAGGGAAACCCTATCAAATATTCACTTAATTAAAAAAGCCTTGGAAAAAAGGGACCCCCGGAGGTTCTTGTTTTGGGACCCAACCCAATCTGCAATTTTAGGGGGTAAAGATGCCAAAACCCGTCCCTTCTCAAACCCAAAAGTGCAGGAGCTGTTACAAAAAAAAAAAGGGGCTTTTTTCACAAAAAGCCCCAGGGAAAACCCCGTTGTGGGAAAACGAGATCGTGACCGAGCCTAAGGGAGGGAAGTTTAAAAACCCATAGGATTCCCGGGCCCGAAGACGATAGTCCAAAAGAGGTACAGAGGAAGTAAGATTAGGAGTGATAGAGGGTCGAAAAGCGATGGTCCCAGCCCCATTGTTTAGTCCCAAAGCCCAACGGTGAGTGGCGGTTTTTGTAATGTTTTCCCCCAAGCCCAAAGAAGTGTCAAAGGGGGATGCAAACCCTATGCCCCGGGTGGATAGCTTATTTAGAACTAGGGGCCCCCCGATAAATCACCACCCGACCTTTCCAAGGGGTTTGGCAGATTCCCCTACCCCCAAAAAACCCGGGAAAAAAGCATTTTCCCCCAAAGGGAAAGGGGCCTTCCCTAGTAAGAATGCCCTTTGGCTTTCAAGGGGCCCCCGATTTTCCAGAGGGCCATGGACAGGATTTGGTCCCACAAACATATGAACAGCGTACCTCGATGATATCGTGATTTTTTAGCCCGATTGGGAGAGCACCCTTAAAAAGGGCCGGCTGTCCCGAGCGAAAGGAAAGGGGTTTTTTCCATCAATCCCAGTAAATGCGCCATGGGATGGAAGAGGGCCCGATCTTGGGGGGTTTAAAAGGGGAGAGGATGATAAAAAACCCCCGGGAAAATAAGATTGAAACCATCCAAAAACGGCCCCGTCCCCTTAAAAAGAAAAAGGTGAGAGCGTTTTGGAAAGGGGGGGATTATCGGCGGTTTACCCAATTTGCCGAAGGGCACACCCTTTTACCGACCTGACAAAGGGGGCTAAGTCCGCCCCTGATAAATGGTCCCCCGAGGCGAAGAGGCCTTCCAAACTTGAAAGTGCACTTGTAGACAGCCCTTTTTTGTTTCCCCCCGGATTCTCCGGGAATTTTTTGGTGCAAACGGAGCCCCCAGAGGTTTGGACTGGAGCCGTAAAATTTCCCCGTTTTCAATGGGGACAGCCCTTGTGTTTTTCACAGGGCTGTCCCCGCAGAGCAATTTTGCCCTAAACGAGGGGAATGCTTGGCTATTAATGGGCGTCGTTCTTTCCATATTACCTTTTTGGGGGCGGAAAATTTTGGCTGGTGACGGATCATGCCCCTTTGAAATGGTTAAGGGAAAAAAAAGGGGAAAAATGCCAGGGGCACCCCCTTTGGTTTCTGGCCCGCAAGATTTTAATTTTTTTGGTAGAGACAGGCCCCCTAAGCTGCAAGGTAACGCGACCCTAATTTGGGTACATAGCATGAGGTGAAGGTGCCCATCCCCCCCGGGTTTGGGAGGGGGGGGGGGGTATGTGGAAGGCACAAGGGCTGTTATTGAGGCTTATGTGTCACAGATCTGCCTAAGACGGTGAAATAAAACCCTGTTATTCTGGTCAGCGGCAAAAGGCCCCCTGACACGGGTTTTATTGTTTTTAAAGGCAGTAATCCTGATCCCGGGGCGGGCTTTATTGGGGCAGTCATTTGAGTTGGTTTGGGACGGGCACTCCCACATCCAGTCCTGGGCATACCGCCCAAAAGGCCAGCAGGCTCAGGGGAAGGGGGGGTGGTTCCCTTCCGTCAAACACGCTCAGTGAGTACAGTAGTGAGAGAGCCGAGCGGGGCCGGCAACCCGAAGTACTGGGAGAGACCCGCCACGGGTTTTTTAACCCCCGGGAACCGCTGTACGGGAACGTGCCGATAACACGGACTATAATTTTGTTTGTTTTGGCTGAAGCAAGTCGCTATTTATGTTTCCCGGACTTGGACTGTTGTAAAAAATCCTGCAGTGTTTTCACGTTTAAGGACTTTCCTCCGTTTGAGCGATTTCCCACAGTTGCCTGATAAAGTTTGCCACGAAATCGGAAAAAAAAAAAGCGAGAGCTCAGGTGGCAACATTAGTGACAGAGGTGGAGGGAGGCGGCAGCCACAGCAGCATTAAAAGGTCGACAGTGCACAAAGACATTCTGGGGTGGCAAAAACAGGATAGGCCAAGAGGGCACATGAAACATGGGAGGTGACAGAGCAGCACATGAGTTCAAAACAGGGCACAATGACAACTGGAAGGTGGCTAAAACAGGGTAAAGCCCCAGAAGGGCAAAATAAAACCGTGGGAGGGGAAGGCGGCAGGGGCAACAGCATGAGGTCAGAGAGTGGCACAATGACATTCTGGAGGGGCAAAACAGGAGTGGCCATAGAGTTGCACAATGACAGAGAGTGGAGGTCATGGTAGCAGCAGCATGAGGTCAGGCAGTGGCACATTGACATTCTGGAGGTGGCAAAACAGTAGTAGGCCACAGAGTTGCACAATGACACAGTGTGGAGGTCACGACAGCAGCAGCAGCATGAGGACAGACAGTGGCACCATGACATTCTGGAAATGGCAAAAAAAGAAGTAGGCCACAGAGTGGCACAATGACACAGTGGGGAGGTCACGGCAGCAGCAGCATGAGGTCAGGCAGTGGCACAATGACATTCTGGAGGTGGCAAAACAGTAGTAGGCCACAGAGTGGCATAATGACACAGTGTGGAATTCACGACAGCAGTAGGCAGCATGAAATTCTGGAAGTGGCAAAACAGTAGTAGGCCACAGAGTGGCACAATGACACAGTGGGGAGGTCACGGCAGCAGCAGCATGGGGTTTCAGGCAGTGCCACAATGACTTTTCTGGGAGGTGGCAAAAACAGGAGTGGGGCACAGAGGGGCACAATGACAGAGAGTGGAGGTCACGGTAGCAGCAGCATGAGGTCAGGCAAGTGGCACAATGACTTTTCTGGAGGTGGCAAAAACAGTAGTAGGCCACAGAGTGGCACAATGACAGAAAGGGGAGGTGACGGCGGCAGGAGCAACAGCATGAGGTCAGAGAGTGGTAAAATGGTGGGTGGCAATACCAGTCCCAGGTAAAGATGGTTGGTGGCAGATGGAGAAACTTGCAGCAGATGTGTGGCATCAGAAGGGTGGCGGCATCAGAATAGTGGCTAAGGCAGGTAATTTGAACCAAGACTCATTTCTCACAGTTTTGGTGAGGTGTCATGGCTGATGTAGTCTGACGCCTAAGGCATTGGTGTGTGGAAATCCTGGCGATCCACGCCTTTAAATTCATCTTGACAATGTCAGTCGTTTCCACATTTCCCGTGGACAAGGGGGTTCTCGTGGGGTAACGATGGCCCCCCCGCCTAACACCCGCCCTTTGATGCCACATACTGGCCGGGGCAGGACAGCTTCTCCATCTGCAAACTCGGCAAGTTGCGGCCACACATCCAGTTCGGCTGCCCAGTAGTCCAGCGGATCTTCTAACTGGGGTGGCAGAGTGCTGTCCAAGTAGGCCACCACCTGTTGGTTCAGGGACTGCTCCAGGTCCTGCTGCTGCTGGCGACTCCCCTCCCCACTAGGCGGGTGAAGGAAGCTGCTCATCATTGACTTTAGACTTAGGTTGCTGCTGATGGAGCTGGTACTGCTCCTACCCCCCCACCTTCCCCCAGCAGCCGCAGGCAGTAGTACGTGAGCGTGAAGAACCCCCGGTCAGACCTGTCAGAGGAGGGACGATCCCGACATAGGCAGCGGCCAATGACTACGGAGGTTTTCCCCCTATAGTATTTGAGTTTGTCCTCCCTCTCAATAGGGGGAAAAAAAGGCTTCCATTTTGGGACCGGTAGCGAGGGTCCAATAGGGTGGAGAGCCAGAAGTCATCCCCCCTGCCGGATGCTGACTTTTTCGGCTGTCACTAGCCAGGCAAATCAGCATGCTGGGGGCCCATCTGAAACAAGTGACCCCGAGGGGCTCCCTGCCTCCATCTCCAGTGTTTACTGCCTTGGTGCTTGCGGGTCATCTGCCTCGTCTTCCTTATCTCCATCTACCTCCTCCAGCTGCTCCTGCTCCTCCTCACTTGTCACCTGGGTCGAAAATCCACTAATTTCACCAGACAATGCTTCTGCTCCAATGTCCTCCTCCTACTCCATTTCAGTCCCCACCGGATTCATGTGGCTGCGAGATGTAGTCCCCACGTCTCCAGTCCCCTGCCCAGACAGATTTTTCAGCATCTGTTCCAGGACATGAAGCAGTGGAATGACGTTATTCATCCCGTAGTTCTGGCGACTGACAGATAACGTCGCCTCCTCGAATGGCCTCAAAAAAGGGCAGGTGTCACGCATGAGCTGCCACTGGCTGACATCAAAGTTACACAGGGGAGTGCTCCTGTCCGCTTGGATCATCAAAAATTGTTAATGGCCTTTCTCTGTTCCCATACAGTCGGTCCAACATGTGCAGGCTGGAATTCCAACGGGTGGAAACATCGCATATCGAGTGTGTTGGGGGGAGGTCGTTCTGTCGCTGCAATTCGAGGAGGGTGTTCCTGACTTTGTAGGAATGGATGAAGTGCATGCACAGTTTCCTGGCCATTTTCAGAATCTTCTGAAGATCTGTGTAAGACTTCAGGAACCTTTTCACAACCAGATTGAACACGTGCGCCATGCAGGGAGCATGGACCATCCCTCCTCGGTGCAGCGCGGACACCATGTTCCTCCCATTGTCCGTCACCATGGTTCCGATTTGCAGTTGGCGCGGAGAAAGCCACACATCGATTTCTTGCTGCATGACGCGGAGCAGTTCCTCCCCGGTGTGACTTCGTTCGCCGAGGCAAGCCAGGTTTTAGAACTGCGTAAACACCGCTGTGCCCTACAAATGTGGGTATGATGGAGCATTTACTTGTGGAGGCTGAGAGGTGGTGGTGGTGGAGGAGGAGGAGGCGGACATTGGCGCAGGAGCCGCAGTTTGACAATGTGGAGGAGAAAGCGGCGTCTCCTGTCCAAGTTGTTGGTGTGCCTGGGCCGGAAGCACATTCATCCAATGGGCCATAAAGGACATGTACTGGCCCTGACCGTAGTTACAGCTCCAGATGTCCGCGCTGCCGTGCACCTTGGAACAAACCGATAAGCTCATGGACTGATCCACTTTCTGTTCTACATATTTCTGAAGTGCTGGTACTGCCTTTTTGGAAAAGAAATTACGGCTTGGAACCCTCTATCTCGGCTCGGCACAAGCCATTAGTTCTCTGAATGGTGCAGAGTCCAACCCTTTGGAAAGGGAGGGATGCGAGTACCAACAACTTGGACAGGAGCACGGTCAGCTGCTGCACTTTAGGATGGTTGGATGCATACTGTTGTCTCTTTGCAATCGCCTCGCTGAACGACTGCTGGTGCCATGAGTAGCGAGGAGCAGGAGCATCTGGACCGGGAGATGATGTCAAAGAGAAACAGCTCCCTTCTGCAGAGGTGGTGGAGACTTGACTGGCTGCAATGGTATGCGTACCACTGGCCGCTGCTGCTACTGCGGCGGCAGGATGGACCCCCCACATCTGAGCCACGTTTCTTCCAGGCCACCGGATGGTGACGCTGCATGTGTTGACGCAGGGCCGTGGTGCCAACATTAGCTCCCTGGCCACGCTTTACTTTCTGCCCACAGATTCTACATATACCCATATTCGGCTCCTCTGGTGCCTTATCAAAGAACTGCCACACCGCCGAGTAGCTGATTTTACCGCCAATGCTCCTCACTGAGTGATTACTACCGCCGCTGCCTCGCTGAGTCCCTGGGCCGCTACTTTCTTGGACCTGCGAAGCGGGTTTTCTACCCCGTGGCCGCTTGGGTCCCGACCTCACAAATGCGCTACCCTGCTGACTCACGTCACACAACCCACTTGCTGGCTGTGCCGCTGCCTGACGCGCAAGCTGACGCCCTCTTCTCCTGACGATGATGAAGCCCTTGCTTCACCCGGCTCCCAAGTGTAGTCGGCTACATCATCATCGATTTTTGTTTCATCGTCACTGCTGTCCTCATCACCGGTCTTGGTATGCAGAGGCTGACCCCTCACAACATGATCTCCCATGCCACTCTCTATATCTATACTTTGCCGCCTACTGCAAGAAGCAGGGGATATTGGCCCCATTTCTTCGCTGCCAAGTAGCTGCTGACTGCCCTCCTCAAATTGTTCATCCTCGCTATATAGTGGCGCTGAACCAGACCACATAGTAGATCCATGGTGGAGGGAACCGCATTTGACAGAGGCGGGTTGAGGACAAGTGGGGCCACTGACCCGCTCCCGGGCCATGCCAACTAAGGGTTGTGTCTGACGTTCCTACCGACTCTTGGCTGGGGTTGTCAGATATCATCTGGGAGGAAGTGGATGACCTAGTCAACCAATCAAGAACCATTGGGTTGCTGAACAACACACGGCCGCTAGATGACAGCGGCAGTTGTGGCCTCCTGCTGCAACGTCCCCTTGCTGTGCTGCGACCTGGGCCTGCTCCAGGAATGTTTGTGCCACTGCCACTCGCAGGTGAAGAGCCTGCCACCTCTCTGTCTGACATACTGTTTGTTCTAAAACGTACAGACATTGTTTGATGAAGATATCTGTATATGATAAATACACACCCTGTATTTGACTCCAAATGAACCCAGTAACAAGCTTGGGTAACCCTTGGATATAAATTGCGCGCCACAATGGGCAAGGAAAAATTGACTTTGTATGTGCCGTTTAAAAAAATCTGTGGTATTTTACTGAATACAAAAGCACAAACAGGCCTAATTAACCTTCTGCTATGAATTATGCTACAGAATTTCTTCTGTGGCGGTGAAAAACAAAGTTTCTTTTACAACTGCAGAAAAATATTTAGTTAACCCTTGGATGTAAATTGCGCAAAAGAATTGAGCAGTCAAAAATTACCAGCTTTGTAGCGTGTTACAATGGCGTGTATTTTATACTACACAAAAAGAGGGAAAAAATTGTTATTGACTTCGCTTTTGAATTATGCTACAAGGAAAAAATGTAATTTTTTTCCGGGGAAAAAGACAGTTTATTTTTAGTCACCACAGCAGCAGAACAACGCATAATTAACCCCTGGATGTAAATTGCGCAAAAGAATTGAGCAACCAAAACTACGAGCTTTGTAGCGTGTTACAATGGCGTGTATTTTATGCTACACAACAAGAGGAAAAAATTGTAATTAACCTTCGCTTGTGAATTATGCTACAGAAAAAATTATTTTTTTTCCGGTGAAAAAGGGCAAGTTTATTTTAATCACCACAGTAGCAGAACAACGCTTAATTAATCCCTGGATGTAAATTGCGCAAAAGAATTGAGCAGCCAAAAATGAAGTTGTATTTGTATTGTAAAAACACTGTTTCTTTAAATGAATATAACAGGAACAGGCTTGGATCACCCTTGGATATTCAATGTGCTGTGAGCAGATGGCCTTAAAATGTTAATGCAGCTGCACTGGACGCACACTGGACTTCAGATCCATTACCCCACAAAATCAGAAATAGAACGTTAGAGAAGCAGTCTCCGAGATAAGCTGAGACACCCCCCAAAAATCGCTGTGTAAAAATGAGTTCTTTAGTATCAGCTATCATAAGCAGCCACGGCAGCACCTTCCCTAATCAGTACAGTGAGAGTGGTATGAGCTCCCAGCGTCGCACCCGGACTTATATAGTGCAGTGACATCACAGAATCCCGCCGGTCTCTGGCTTCATCTCTGCACATGTCATGCAGGCTATGCCCTTAGTCCTCCCAGAGTTCTTTGCCCCATGTAACGCCATGTGCTCACAGCCATTTTATCAATCGAAAGCACACTTCGTTCATGCGAAGTACCCCAAACTTCGACTTCGTTCCGAATCGAAGTTTTCCTGAAATTCTAAACGAATTCCACTTCGTTAGAATCAATTCGCCCATCTCTAACTACATGTCATCTAAGCTTATTAACTAGTAAAAAAATGTAAATAAAGAGCCAATGGATCTCATTAGCCACTGGTCCTCAGCACATCAGTATGTTTGTAAGGTGTCGGATACAGGTACTAGTGTACCCGACAGACAAGAAACCACAGAGACCCAGCAGCCTTGTTGTGTAGACAGACTTTTCTCACAGTACTCTGCTTCAGAATGTCCAGTGGTAATGCAGACAGATAATCACGATACTAGGAGGGTACACTTCTCTTGCTTCACTTTCTCAGTGCTTCTGCTGAACTTGTAACACAGCCAAGCAGGTGACACCAGTCCACAATCCTCTGCTGATCTTTCAATTCTAAAAATTATAATGTGTACCTGCTTCAGTAAACTAGGCCTAGGGTCTTCCCATTCCACCAGGTAGTTTACACCTGGTGATTGGCTTTACAGGGCCAACAGCCTCTGTTTCTACCTTCTCTTTCTCTCTGTTGACTACTTATCAGATTCTTCTTCTTCTTATCTTGAGGAATATTTTTCTCTTTTCACTTAGGCTATGTAGATGGCCTCTACTTCTGCTCCACTGTTGGCTAGTAGACAGATGACCCCTAATGCTTGAACAGCTTATTAAAAGGAACTTCTACCACTAATAGTAACTAACGACTGAACTGCTGCCTAACAAGCCCCTTTTATGACTGCAGCCCCCTCTTCCATCTTTCCAGGTTTCCCTTATGGTCTCCTGATCGACTGCAGACTGCATGTGCTATCGGCTTTAAAGCACCACAAATCTTGAATCAAACATGCTAGCCAGCTCCCATAGACTCTCCCTTTCCCCGGCACGTAAGCAGCTGGAAGAAGTGACACATCAATTCTTTCCCCTGGCACGTACTGTATGCCGGGAAAGACGGCAGGTAATCATAGCTCTCAATGAGAGCTATGAATTACTGTATTTGTGGGGCTTAACCCTTTAAGGTCTAAGCCTGTTTTGGAGTTAAGGACCAAGCCCTTTTTTTCAATTGCATGTGCCACTTTATCTGTGAATAACTTTTCAAACTTTTACTATCCATGTGATTCAGAGATTGTTTTCTCGTGAAACATTGTGTTTTAAAAATTTGCAATTAATTTTTGGGCAATAAAATCCTTGTTTAGGTGTGAGAATATCGAAAAATTTTTTGAAAATTTGGAAAATTTGCCATTTTCAAAGTTTAAAAATTCTGTGTGCAAGACACATAGTCACACCAAAACAAAATAATAAATAATGAAATCTTACCATATGTCCTACTTTTTGTTGGCATGATTTTTTTAAACATTCTATTATTTTTAAGACATTTTTGGGGGCTTTAAAATTTAGTAGCAAATTTTAAAATTTAGTAGCAAATTTTAAAATTTTCAAGAAAATTAGCAGAACAGATTGTTTTTGGAACCAGGCCACTTCTGATGTGGTTTTGAGGGCTTGTATGTTTGAAATCCCCATAAATGACTCCATTTTAGAAACTACACCCCTTAACATAGTCAAAACAGCATTTAGGAAGTTTATTAACCCTTTAGGTATTTCGCAGAAATTAATGAAAAGTGAAAGTGAAATTTCAAAATTTCTACTTTTTTGCAGATTTCCGTTCATTATTCATTATTCAGTGGCACCCCATAGATTTTACCAAGAAATTGCAACTCAATAATGAATCTCCTTATTATGCAGTTTTTAGAAATATCCCACTGGTGGCCCATATGCGCTTTTTGACTCTTCCACAGGCCTCAGAATTGAAGGAGCACCTTCTTGTTTTAGAATATTTTTCAGGCTTTATTGGGGTAGTGATGGACAGTGACAGATGTGAGAACAGAAGTTGCAAACGGTCTTTTTAACTGATCAGACAGCTATAACAATATGAGTGAGGGGTACAGGGACTTTGCAATGAAGGGGTTAATTTTTTTGTGTGCTTCTCACTGTATGAGCCAGTGATGATCACTGGCAGAAAATTGCTGGAACTTGAAAGGGGCAAACTGTCTGATCAGACAGCTGCCACAAATAGATCACAGGGGCAGTGAAGTGATTAGGCATTGGAGGGGTTAATAAAGTATTTCAGGCTCAGGCAGCTCAGATCGCAGCACAGGGCACTAGAACCCAGCACAGAAATACCATCTCCTCACTCTCTCACACAGTATAGAGCCCCAGGACATGGATCAGCTGTAATGGGTGAGTCAGCAGACTGACTGACCAATCCCAGCGATCCTTGGCATGGGGGATCACGGGACTCCTGTGATTGATCACCTGCTGTGTAAATGTGCTAATTAGCTGTCAGAAACAGCAATTAGCAGGGAGCTTTCATCTTATCTCTGCACAGGGAGACAGAAAGCTTTCATGACGTTCCTGGAATGTCAGGGTGCATTAACAGGCAGTGAACCATGACGTTCAGGAACGTCAGGGTGCCTTAAAGGGTTAAAGAGAACCTGTCACCTAGTTTATGCCCCCCTTGCTGAGGGCAGCACAAGCTAGTGTCAGACATGCTGTTTCCAGCGCTGTATCCCTTATTCTGTAAGAAGCTGTAGTTTTCGTGTATTTAATGCTCCAATCTGCAGTTTTCAGCCAGAAGAGTCATTCGAAGAGTCATTCAAAGAGTCAGTTTTTTCAGTTTTTTCAAACCCAGCCAATCAGAGGCTAGCCCCGACCACCTCAACTGATAAACCTATTACTTTGAATAGGTAGAAACATGTGAATAACTATCAGTAGCCAGGGGCTAGCCTTTGGTGGGTGAGGCTAACACCTGCTCATGAATAAGATTTGAGGGGTAAATGCTCTAAAACTACAGAATCTTACAGAATAAGGGACACAGCGCTGGAAACAGCATGTCTGACACTTGCTTGTGCTGTCCTCAGCAAGGGGGGCATAATCTATGTGAGTGACAGGTTCCCTTTAATTCAGGTGTATTGCAGCATAATTATGCGCTGAATCATGGCCCAAAAATACGCTGTGTGAACGTACCCTTAGCAGCAAATATTATGCATTCATATAATAAAATATAAAATATTTCAATGACGCATATAGAAATAAAATAATATACGGTATACAAAAGCCACACAGATTCACTACACAACCTCCTCTGTTTCTAGATTAAATTATCATGTTAAGTACAGTTAGTGTAATCAAAACAAATGACCATTGTCTACCATACAGAAACTTTTTGTGCACATTTATAAAAATGTAGTTTTCACTTAGGAGAATTTGCCTCAGGTCCTACCACCCTTTGTAAAAATTATGGAAACACCACACTTACAGGATGGTCACCCAACTTCTAACTTTACAACAAATGTGCAAATCAAAGATATGACACAAAACAATGTATAATAGCTGAACATTCTGGCTTCATGAAACATGACTCAAGCAAATGAAGAGAAATGTAATAATTGGCATATTTTTTTTTCTAGATCAAATAGATAAAAAAAAAATATAATGTTTCAGCGCTGGAATACTTAATCACTAGGCCATGTCCAACAGGTCTGTAAGCAATTTCCATTTTAACTACAAACTAATTTGTATTTTTAGGCTTATTCAAATATTTGTTTTTGAAATGCAATTTTCAAAGTGATTCTACAAATTTTCTCCTCAACGTTGAGGGATTCCATGTTTTTTCCTTTAATGCATCTGAAAAAACATACAGTATCTCACATTTTTTTCAAATATTGTATTATATCTTTTCATGGGACAACACTGAAGATATGACACTTTGATACAGCTTATAATTTGTTGTGCCCTCAAAATAACTCAACACACAGCCATCAATTTCTAAATTGCTGGCAACAAAAGTGAGTACACCCCTAAGTTAAAATGGACAAATTGTGCCCAAAGTGCCATTTCCCTCCAAGTTGTCATGTGACTCATTAGTGTTGCAAGGCCTCAGGTGTGAATGCGGAGCATTTGTATTAAATTTGGTGTTACCACTCTCATACTCTCTCATACTGGTCACTGGAAGTTCAACACGCCCCTAATGGCAAAGAACTGTCTAAGGATCAGAAAGAAAGAATTGTTGTGCTACATAAAGATGGCCTATAAGAAGATTGCCAACACCCTGACACTGAGCTGCAGCACGATGGCCAAGACCATACAGCAGTTTAACAAGACAGGTTCCACTCAGAACAAACCTCACCATGGTCAACTAAAGAAGCATCGTGCACAAATAAACATATGAGTGTTGCCAGCATTGATGCAGAGGTTAAAGGGGTGGAGGGTCAGCCTGTCAGTGCTCAGACCAAAAGCCACACACTGTATCAAATTGATCTGTATGGTTGTCGTTAGAGATGGGCGAGTTGATTCTAACGAAGTGGAATTCGTTTAGAATTTCAGGAAAACTTCCATTCTGAACAAAGTGTAACGGCTGGGTGGTGGACCCTCTGGACCACCGCAAGCGATGATAGCTAAGCCACGGCAGGGAACGGAATCTAAGTATCCCCAGGTTTTCACCAGAGCCCGCCGCAAAGCGGGATGGACTTGCTGCGGCGTGAGGCTACCAGGTCGTCCCCCCTGACGTGACTTGCTTGCGATGGTGGCCTTAGGTGCAGCGAGGTACAGAATCGTAGTCCAAGAATCTTAGTCGTGGGCAGGCCGTGAGGTCAAGGCAGGGGGCAATGGTTCGTGGTCGTGGACAGGCAGGAAGGTCAGGGCAGGCGGCAGAGGTTCGGAGTCGAGAAACTTTAGCAAGGGACCTGGTAAAAACGGTAAGGCGAGATATACTTTGGAACGCTTTCTCTAGCGCCGGGGCAACATAGATCCAGCAAAGGAAGTCCCGCGACGTCACCAGTATATAGGGGCAAGGCACCGGGCCCAAGCGGGCCAATTATTGGCGCGCTGGCCCTTTAAATGTCGCGAACGAGCGCGCGCGCACTAGAGAGTGGGCGCGTGCGCCACGGCCAGCAGAGGACGCCGACAGAGCAGGAACGAGGTCAGGTGAGTGACCGGAGCGAGCGGCCCGCGACCCGTCCCGCGGCCAGCAGCTCCACCCGTCCCGGGCAGGGATCCCAGAGAGAGGGCACAGGTGCGCCTACGGCCCGCGGGCCAGAGCCCGGCGTCGCCCGCTACACAAAGTCGAAGTTTGGGGTGATTCGCGGGAACGAAGCGTGTTTTTAATTGATAAAATGGCTGCGAGCATATGGCGTTACATGGGGCAAAGAAGCCTGGGAGGAAAAAAGGCGTAGCCTACATGACATGTGCAGAGATGAAGCCAATTAGAGACCGGCGGGATTCTGTGACGTCACTGCACTATATAAGTCCAGGCGCGACGCTGGCAGTTCACACTGCTTTCACTTTGCTGTGTAGGGAAGCTGCTGCCGCTGCTGCTCGTGATATCTCATACTAAAGAACTCACTTTTATACAGCGATTTTTGGGGAGGTGTCACAGCTTGTCTCAGAGACTGCTTCTCTTACGTTCTAATTCTGATTTTGTGGGGTATTGGAATTGAAGTCCAGTGTGCGTCCTTCACGCAAATACATTTTAATGCTATCGCTCAGTTCTTGAGCACATTGAGTAATCCAAGGGTTTATCTAAGCCTGTTGCTGTTGTATTCAGTTAAAGAAACAGCGTTTTTACAATCCAAATACCACTTAATTTTGGTTGCTCATTTCTTTTTGCGAAATTTAGACCCAGGGTTAATTAAGCGTTGTTTTTCTTTTGTGGTCACTAAAGAAACGTGTTTTAAAGCCAAGGAAAATTTTGGCTGTGCATAATCATATCCGAAGGTTATTACGATTTTCTGTTGTTGTGTTCCGTAAAATACACGCCGTTTTAACACGCTACAAAGCTGGTAATTTGTTGGCAGCACATTTCTTTTAAAAGCAATTTACATCCAAGGGTTAAAATAATATTTTTTCTGCAGTTGTATTTATTAAAATAAACGTTCTTTTTTACCCGGCAAAAAGAAATTTTGCCTGTAGCATATTCATAACCGAAGGTTAATTACAAGTTTTTTTTGTTGTTGTGTTTTCCCTAAAATACACGCCATTTTAACACGGGTACAAAGCTGGTAATTGTTTGGGAGCACATTTCTTTTTCGCAATTTACATCCAAGGGTTAACTAAATATTTTCTGCAGTTGTACTCAGTAAAAGAAACTTTGTTTTTCACTACCAAAAAAGAAAAATTTTTCCGGTAGCCATAATTTATATCCGAAGGTTAATTAAGCCTGTTTGTGCTTTTTATATTCATAAAATACACAGTGTTTTTAAACGGCACATACAAGTCAATTTTTCCTCCCCATTTGTGGAGCGCAATTTATATCTCAGGGTTACCCAAGCTTGTTATGGGTTCATTTGTAGTCCCAAAAACAGGGTGTGTATTTATCATATACAGATATCTTCATCAAACAGTGTCGTACATTTTAGAACAAACAGTATGTCATACAGAGAGGGGTCAGGCTCTTCACCTGCGAGTGGCAGTGGCACAAACATTTTGAAACGGGGCCCCGTCGCAGCACAGCAAGGGACGTCGCAGCAGGGGTCACTCGGTGAGGGCCCCAACCCCCCGCTGTCATCCAGCAGCCGTGTGTTGTTCACAACCCAATGGTTCTTGATTGGTTGACTAGGTCATCCACTTCCTCCCAGAAAGACAAACTGACAAACCCCCGCCAAGAGTTCGCCGGGAACGTCAGACACAACCCTTAGTTGGCATGGCCCGGGAGCGGTCACGGCCCTCACCTGTCCTCAACCCGCCTATGTCCCATCCGGTTCCCTCAGCCAGAGATCTACTATGTGGTTTGGACTCAGCACCACTATATAGCGAGGATGAACAATTCGAGGAGGGCAGTCAGCAGCTACTTGGCAGCGAAGAAATGGGGCCAATATCTACTGCTTCTTGCAGTAAGCGGCAAAGAATAGATGTGGAGAGTGGCATGGGAGGTCATGTTGTGAGGGGTCAGCCTCTGCATACCAAGACCGGTGATGAGGACAGCAGTGACGATGAAACACAAATCGATGATGATGTAGCCGACTGCACTTGGGAGCCGGGTGAAGCAAGGGCTTCATCATCGTCAGGAGAAGAGGGCGCCAGCTTGCGCGTCAGGCAGCGGCGCAGCCAGCAAGTCAGCAGGGTAGCAGCAGTGTGAGGTTGGGAGTCAAGCGGCCACGGAGTAGAAAACCCACTTCGCAGGTCCAAGAAAGTAGCGGCACAGGGGCTCAGCGAGGCAGCGGCGGCTGTAGTCACTCAGTGCGGAGCGTTGGCGGTAAAATCAGCTACTCGGCGGTATGGCTGTTCTTTACATGTTGGACCGACTGTATGAACAGAGAAAGGCCATTAACGATTTTTTGATGATTCAGGCGGACAGGAGTACTCCCCTGTGTAACTTTGATATCAGCCAGTGGCAGCTCATGCGTGACACCTGCCGTTTGTTGAGGCCATTCGAGGAGGCGACGTTATCTGTCGCCAGGACTACGGGATGAATAACGTCATTCCACTGCTTCATGTCCTGGAACAGATGCTGAGAAATCTGTCTGGGCAGGGGACTGGAGACATGACGACTACATCTCGCTGCCATATGAGTCCGGTGGGGACTGAACTGGAGGAGGAGGAGGAGGACATTGGAGCAGAAGCATCATCTGGTGAAATGGGTGGATTTTCTACCCAGGTGACAAGAGAGGAGGAGCAGGAGCAGCTGGAGGAGGTAGATGGAGATGAGGAAGACGAGGCAGATGACCTGCAAGCACCGTGGCTGTATACGGTGGTGATGGAGGCAGGGAGCCCCTCGGAGTCACTTGTGCAGATAGCCCGCAGCATGCTGCTTTGCCTGGCTAGTGACAGTCGAATAGTCAGCATCCGGCAGAGGGATGACTTCTGGCTCTCCACCCTATTGGACCCTCGCTACCGGTCCAAAATGGGAGCCTTTTTCCCAGCTGCTGAGAGGGAGGAAAAACTCAAATACTATAGGGAAATCCTCCGTAGTCAGTTGGCCACTGCCTATGTGCGGCATCGTCCCTCCTCTGACAGGTCTGACCGGGGGGTTCTTCAGCGCTCACGTACTACTGCCGCGGCTGCAGGGGGAAGGTGGGGGGGAAGGGGGAAGGAGCAGTACCAGCTCCATCAGCAGCAATCTAAGTCTGGAGTCACTGACGAGCAGCTTCCTTCACCCGCCTAGTGAGGAGGGCAGTCGCCAGCAGCAGCAGCAGGACCTGGAGCAGTCCCTGAACCAACAGGTGGTGGCCTACTTGGACAGCACTCTGCCACCCCAGTTAGAAGATCCACTGGACTACTGGGCAGCCAAACTGGATGTGTGGCTGCAGCTTGCCGAGTTTGCAGTGGAGAAGCTGTCCTGCCCGGCCAGTAGTGTGGCATCAGAGCGGGTGTTCAGTGCGGCGGGAGTCATCGTTACCCCAAGAAGAACCCGCTTGTCCACGGGAAATGTGGAACGACTGACCTTTGTCAAGATGAATCAGGCGTGGATTGGCCAGGATTTCCACACACCAATGCCTTAGGCGTCAGACTACATCAGCCATGACGCCTCACCCAAACTGTGAGAAATGAGTCTTGGTTCCAACTACCTGCCTCAGCCACTATTCTGATGGCGCCACCCGCCTGATACCACACATCTGCTGACAGTTTCTCCATCTGCCTACCACCATCTTTACCAGGGACTGGTATTGCCACCCACCTCCACCTGTCATTGTGCCACTCACTGACCTCATGCTGCTGCTGCTGTTGTTGCTGCTGCGGTCACCTCCACACCCTGTCATTGTGCCACTCTCTGACCTCATGCTGTTGCTCCTGCCGTCACCTCCACTCTCTGTCATTATGCCACTCTGTGGCCTACTCCTGTTTTTGCCACCTCCAGAATGTCGTTGTGCCACTGTCTGACCTCATGCTGCTGCTGTGGCTGCTGCCGTGACCTCCACACTGTGTCATTGTGCCACTCTGTGGCCTACTCCTGTTTTTGCCACCTCCAGAATGTCATTGTCCCACTGTCTGACCTCATGCTACCGCTGTGGCAGCTGCCGTGACCTCCACACTCTGTCATTGTGCCACTGTCTGACATCATGCTGCTGCTGTGGCTGCTGCCGTGACCTCCACACTCACTCATTGTACCACTGTCTGACCTCATGCTGCTGCCGTGGCTGCTGCCGTGCCCTCCACACTGTGTCATTGTGCCGCTCTGTGGCCTACTCCTGTTTTTGCCACCTCCAGAATGTCATTGTGCCACTGTCTGACCTCATGCTACTGCTGTGGCTGCTGCCGTGACCTACACACTCTGTCATTGTGCCACTGTCTGACCTCATGCTGCTGCTGTGGCTGCTGCCGTGACCTCCACACTGTGTCATTGTGCCACTGTCTTACCTCATGCTGCTGCCGTGGCTGCTGCCGTGCCCTCCACACTGTGTCATTGTGCCACTCTGTGGCCTACTCCTGTTTTTGCCACCTCCAGAATGTCATTGTGCCACTCTCTGACCTCATGCTGCTGTGGCTGCTGCCATCACCTCCACACTCTGTCACTGATGTTCCACCTGAGCCCTCCGCTTGTTTTTTTCCAGCTGTCGCTGCCATGAAATTATCAGGCTACATTCCCGCTTCAGTTTTTTGGTCAGTTTTGCCCTCTTAAGTGCCCAGGGAATTTTATAGTGAAGCGATTCTAAGAGCGGCGGCAGTCATATGCGTGTCATACTAAAACACAACATTGTATGAAGACCAAACCAAGCTCCCTCTGCATATTTAAGCATGACACAGCGTTCTACAGCACCCTGCAGGCTCTGTGCAGCCTGGAAATAGCTGTTTTTTTAACGCGATTCGTCCCGAAGCAATTCGGACCGAAACAAATTTTGTCGGAAAATTCAACGAAGTCACCGAATCAAATTTTTGAGAAATTCGCCCATCTCTAGTTATCTCGCTTTTGTCCCTTAAAATAAATTTTTTTACGGATTTTGACGCTCAAATAAATTTTTTTATGAATTTTAGTGCTATTAAAGTTATCTTGCTTTTGTCTCTAAAAATTCATTTTTTTTAATGGATTTTGGTGCTACAATGCATTTTTTAACGGATTTTGCCGGTAATAAAGTTATCTCGTTTTTGTCGATAAAAATAAGTTTTTTACAGATTTTGGCTCTGTTAAAGTTATATATTAAAGTTAATGCCACAAAAACGCTCCAAAAAACGTCCAGTGTTTTCCATAGAATCTTGTAGTAAATTTTCTGCCCTGCTCTGATATTTTTTGCAACATGTTGCAAAAGACAACCTGTAAAAAAACGAGCAGAAAAATAAAGCTCAATGAAGACAGCAGGAGGTTTTTACAATAGAAGTCTATGGGATCTGTTTTCAGTCGTTTTCGCATCACTGTTATTTTTTATACAGATAGAAGTTGGATTTATACCCACCCCATCTGTATTCTACTGATTTACCTATACAGTTAATGAAAAAAAAAACATCAAATACTATATTGAGAATTATTAGTTTGGAATTTCAAAATGAAACTAAACGGAATTCTGTGATAGAACATGTTGTATTTTAATGATTCTTTAATTAAATACAAAATATCAGCAAGTATCCACAGGAATACAAGAAAATGTACTATGCTGCTGTGAAATGTTGATAGAAGCTTGATTCAAACACTTGCAGACATAATTACAGACAAATCTGCAAATCTGTGTTTCTTGACACTACAGGCTGAATTTTTATGCAATCAACAAACTCATTTTTTTCCTTGCAGATTTTATAACTTCACAATTCTACTGGATATGTGTCAATTAAGTGTCGATATAAGATATGAATATATCTTGCATGACCCTTTTGGTAGAATGTATTTTTTTGCAAAATTTGGTGTTTTATTGTTCCTAAGGATATGTTCACGTGGCGTTTTTGGATCCGTGTTGGATCCGAAAATTTGATCCAAAAGCTCTGTAGCAATCACATGTGAAACATATCCAACACGTGTCCAAACACGCAGCTGCGTATTTGGGTACGTGTTGGATGCAACAGGATCGCACCCTATCATTTTAAATAGGGCTCCTGCTGTGTCTTTCGGACCAAGAATTGACATGTCAATTCTTGGAACGCATCTGAAAAACGGATTCCAAAGACGCAGTGAGACACGCATCGGCAATCACTCGTGTGATATCATATCACAGGGCTATGTACCCTATATACCACACAGCTCAGCTTATCTCCTCTACCATATAGCCCTATATATAACAGAGCTCAGCTTCTCTCCCTCTATCATACAACCCTATATATCACAGAGCTCAGCTTCTCCTCTATCATATAACCCTTTATATCAGTTAGTTAAGCTTCCCTCCCGCTGTCACTTTTTGCTCTTCAATAGGGGAGCATAAACCACCTGACAAGTTCCCTTAAGAGATCTGATCTTAAGAGATCTTAAGAGATCCTGTTTAAAATAGCACAAAGCAGAAAGGGGCACATGAATGGTTTAATACAGTTGTACTCCCTTTTATGTTGTATCTGGAGCCTTTAACCCCTTATTGCCACAGCCAGTTTTGGCCTTCCTAGCAGAGCCCCATTTTTTTTTAAATCTGACGTGTCCCTTTTTGCGAGAATAACTTTTTGACACTTTTACCTATCCAAGTGATTCAGAGATTGTTGTCTCATTGCTCACTGTGCTTTATGTTAGTAAGAAATTTTGGTCCAAGCATTTCTTGTTTATTTGTGAAAAATAGCAAAATAGTTATTCAACTCAAAATAGTTTATAACTAGCATCTACCATATGCACTGTAGGTTGGCATTATTTTTTAAATGTCCTTTTATTTTTTTTTATGACATTAGGGGGCTTAGAAATTTAGTAGTAATTTTTCACATTTTCAAGAATATTTGCAATATACATTTTTTTAGGGACACGTCCAGTTCTAACATGGCTTTGAGGCACCTGCATGTTAGACACCCCCATAAATTACTTCATCTAAGAAACTACACCTTTTATAGTATTTACAACAGTGTTTAGGAAGTTTGCTAACACTTTAGGTATAGAGAAATTGGAGGTGAAATTTCAAAATTTCACTTTTTTTGTAGATTTTCAATTTTTATCCATTATTCATTGGAACATGTGACCATTTAAATGCAACTCAACATCAATTCCCCAGATTCTGCCATTTTTAGAGTTATCACATATGTGGCCCTTGTGCACTATTTGACTCAAACACAGACCTCAGAGTATGAGGAGCACCTATCAGAGTTTGGGGTCTCATTTTCAATACAATTTTATTTAGGCACCATTTCAGGTTTGCAGACATCCTAAGGTGCTAAAACTTAATATATAGTCTCAAAAATGAGGGAATTTACTAAGAGAACAAACAGTGACTTTTAATAACTATTTTTACTATTTTGCCATAGGCAAACTTAAACTCTATCAGCTCTCAATCTATGAAGCACTAAAACTTAACTTTTATTATGTACAACACTTAACCTCTTTAAAGGAGATCTTTACTGTGTTGTATATGCTATGACTAAGGAATAACCTTCCGAAACATGTTAGCTATTTTGCACAGCAACTATGTTGTTTATCACTACATTTTTATAATGCATCTTCAATAAAAGCTAATTTTTTTATTTTTTCATCTATCTGGACTGGAGCTAGACTTTATTCCCTTTTGTTTGCATTGCCCGAGGCTTGATTCCGGTCTGTCTGTGCACGCCCAGGGGTGGAATACTGGAGGTGAGCTGTAAATTGCTTTGTTTATCTTGAAAACTTAACCTCTTTACACACTTTTTAAAAACCTGATTCTTAACCTCTCAATTTGTCTCATAACTCTATCCCTTTCTGATTCTAAAAGAATAACTCATTTTCTATTTTCAAATCTGGTGGAACACTACCTATTATATCAGCAGGGAAACCCCATATATACAGTGATGTGCTAACTGCAAAAAGGATCCAAAAACATTTTACTTGGGCAGTCGTCCCTAATCTGATGTTCATGAAGCATATAAGGTTTCCTTGTGAAACCCTCAGCAGCGGGTAACACAAAAAAGAAGGAGAAAATCACAAATTAAATTGTAATGCCTGACCTCCCCAACATGTTTCACCAGCAAACTGGCTTCATCAGGGGATAGAGGTCCCTTGTTTCAAACAATCTGCAATTTTAGCTGAGAATGTTTAATTTTTATAAGGAATCTTGAGGAAAAAAACGTCCCAAAGTTTGTTACGCAATTTCTTAAATATTTGGCAATACCCCATATGTATATAGATTCCATTGGTGTACCTAGAGGGATTACAGATGAATTTAAAGCTCAAGATGAGGTGCCTGCAAGATTTGCTTCCATTTTACCCAAATTAACCATTAACAAAAACAGTGCCTGGATCAATTAAGTGTACTATAATGAGAAAAGATACTACAACTACACTAGACAAGCTGTAAAAGGGATAATCGATCAGCTGGGAGATGTTTGAGAAATGGGGACTATCATTACCAATGTGTTCATAGCCATTGGAGTCATAATACTAGTTATTATGGTCCTGAGAGTTTGTTGTTTTCTCCTGCTACGTTGTATGATTTCAAAGACTGTCAACAATATGATGACTACAAATACAATGGTGCTCCAGATGCGGTATCTTGATGGGGAGGTTCATATCTCTGGGCATTAGATCACCCAGAGTCAGATGAGGATTATAACACAATGTACTGTAGAGACCCCAGAATAGAGACGAGGCGAGAAGGGGGATGGAGGCTGCAGCAGTGAGTTACCAGCTGTATAGCTAGCATTGGTTGGTATGAAGTCCACCTTTCTTAATAGGGTATAGCCTGTGGGACAGGACCCTTGGTATCTCCTTTAGGTGGCTCATTCAGGTGTCTCTTTCTCATTTAAACCTGCAAACTTAAGGGGGGCTAATTGTTATGGATATCAAAAATCTTCTCTATAGAATACATGGGTGATTGAAGTTTGCAGTTTTAAATGCAAACAAGATGGCCAACAATCAATTCACCACTTTCAAAGTGGCAAACCTGAGCAAGAAATGTTGCCCGATCGCTGGAATGCGCATGATTTAAGACCTGCTGTAGAGCGGGTTCATAAATCAGACGCATTCTATAGAAAATTATATATATAATCATGTTGTAAAAAAACACAGCAAAAAGGCACATCAATAGACCAACAAATAAAAAAGTTATAGCTGTTAAACTAATATATATGAAAGACAGCTGAACTAATACTCATTCTGAAGGCCCAAAGCACCTGATCCAGTTAAAATGTTGTTACACATAGTTTTTTCTGGAAATTTTGTGACATTTTTTGGGTGTTTTTGAGTTCTACCAGTCAGCTGTTTGCTTTTGATCAGTAACGATTTAAGAACTACCCATATATACTCGAGTATAAACTGACCTGAATATAAGCCAAGGCACCGAATTTTTCCACAGAAAACTGGGAAAACGTATTGACTTGAGCATAAGCCTAGGGTGGAAAATGCAGCAGCTACTGGTAGATTTACGCCACTCACATGCTATGATCATTCTGAACACTGGTCAATTAAATAGATACTACCTATACACTAAAAAAACATACATACACACACACATATATATATATATATATATATATATATATACATACATACATACATACATATATGTATATGCAGGTAAATGTCCTCCATGGGCAGGTTTAGGCAAGTAAATATCCCCCATAGGCAGGTAAATGTACCCTGTAGGCAGGTATAGGCAGTTAAATGCACTCTATAGGCAGGTATAGGCAGGTAAATGTTCTCCATAGGTAGGTATAGGCCGTTAAATGCCCCCTATAGGCAGGTATATGCAGGTAAATGTCTCCCATAAGCAGGTATAGGCAGTTAAATGTCCCCCATATACAGGTATAGACAAGTATATGTCCCCCATAGGCAGGTATTGGCAGGTAAATGTCCCCCACAGGCAGGTATAGGCAGGTAAAGGTCTCCCATAGGCAGGTTTAGGCAGGTATTTGTCCCAATTGGCAGGTATAGACAGATATAGGCAGTTAAATGTCCCCCATAGGCAGGTATAGGCAGTTAAATATCCCCTATAGGCAGTGTTTAAAAAAAATATATATATATCAGTACTCACCTCTCTTCCCCGCTGCTCCGAGGCGCTACATCTTTTTCCCAGCACAGGTGTGTGATGTCATCAGGCTTTGCAGGCAGCGTGATGACATAGCACGCAGCCTGTGCCGGATACTCCAAAAGGCTGCAAGTCTGTTTGCAGCCTTCCGGAGTCCTCTACGGAGCAGGGAGCGCAGGGAACGCTGTTTTCGGCACTGTTCTCAGAGCGCTCCCTTGCCAAAAATAGTGTCAAAAAAGCCTCCAAAACGCCGCCAATTAATTTTTTTTTGATTCATGTATGTAAAACAGCATTGTAGTTTACACACGACAAGATTTTAGGATTCTCTCTGGGCGCTATTTTGTGAAAGAAGTGACATGTCAGTTCTTGAAGCATTTTCAACGCTGAAAATCCCCATAGGAATCAATGGAAAGCTTCAAAATCTTGGCGCAGTTTTAGGCGTGCTTTTTGGTGCATTTTTGGCACGTGTTTGCCCTGGCTATTAATCTGTATGGGTGTTTCTGAAAGAAAACAGTGTTGAAAACCTCATCCAAAACCTGATCCAAATCTCATTTGAAAAGGCGCTTTTGAGGCACTTTTCAGATGAGGTTTTGACGCTGAAAAATCAGCCGTGTGAACATAATGAATAGAGGCACATGATTCAGTGAAATAGTAACTTTGGATGGTGTGATCTGTAGTAAATGATCATTCTGTGAAAATGATTTGAATTTACCTTTGCCTTAGTTCCTTATCTGCAGTTTACTGTACAGAAGTTTACTAAAACAAATTCCTAAAATTCACATCTGTCACTGAGGACATCTAAAATGTCAGTGAGAAAATGGTTAACTTGATAGCTCTGTTAGATTGTAATTACTTTTTCAATATTCATTGTGGCAGTAAATATTACAATTTGCATAGGAGATAGGTAGGTAAGTATGTAGAAACGAAAGATTTTGCTACCTTACAAGAAAACATAATATTCCCCACAGTAATAGTTTTCCCAAAAGACTGTTCTAGGGTAGTGAGGCTCTTCTTTTTATTGCTATCACTTACTTATTTCCAAGAGATGACAGTGTCATCAAGACTCCTCGGTTTTATATATTCTGATCCATATTCTGTATATATTTCTAATACACATCAATAAAGATTTTCCATTGATATAGCTGTATATAAGATTTGCATAAACATCACATACTAATGTCAGCACCTTGTGATTTTAAAGAGATGAGTTGCTGTTTGCTGCACTTTTCTAGTGTAAAATTACATGCTGCCTTTCAATTATGTGTAATACATGAATAGATTAGATAGAGCTGCTGCTTGTTAGTGGTTCTCCACTCTGGGAATGCCCTCTGTGAAGTTTATATGATCAAATAAAGCATATGGATGGGAGATTTCAAGATCACACAATCCTTTCATGTATCAAAAAGAAATACAATAATAAAAAATAAGGGACACAGAAAATAAATAGAATGAAAAGGAGCACACCAAAGTACAAAGCATATTGAAGGTATAATAGACAAGAGTATGTTGATTTGTACAAACCACACCTCAGTATAGACCATGCTTGAAATCATCTATCAAGTCAAATGTTGATCTTTTAACTCCAATAGATAGTAACTGAGTAATCATATTAATACTGTATGATGAGGATATACTGTTATATAAGTGAAATATAAGCATTAGTTCATACTATTTTTGATCTAAAACAAACCAACCTGGAAATCCAAATTTCCTGAGCCGTACTATTCTAATGAGGTCTTTCTAATTAGGTTAAGACACACTACATCAAACACATTTCAGTGTTAATTATGTCCTAACTGGGAACGTTCTCCATCTTTTTAAAAACAAGACCAACTAATTAAAAGACAGATAAACTTTTAGTTCAGAAGAGAATAAGAAATAGTTTCAGAGTTTTTGCTACAGTGAACATATGAAACTATGTGTAACATGTAGGAACAGGTCAGTTTCAATTTTCTGGTGTTAAATGTGGCAAAAGTGAGCGTGTCAGAATGTTTGTCGCACTGTACACCAGACCCGACACTTTGTAATTCGCCAAACATGTGGTGGTTCTGGGGACGTTCTGGAGGCATTGCACCACATTCGTAATATTAGACACATTTATGAATGTGGGATGACAAAATGAGGCGCATGACTGCTCAAACAGCCAGATCAATTTCATTGTGGTCTGCCTGAGGAAATGTCCCTTAATTCTCAACTTATACCATTAAAATAATGAAAGTAATTTTTGATAATTATCAAACTATATGAAATTAAATTACATAAATTTAATAATAAATTACATAATATAATATTAATATAAAATGTAAATGTAATATAAAATAAATGTATTTAAAATGAAACTAATCTAAAATTAATTTTAAATGAAATAATATAAATTACTGAAACCAATGCAGCATCTACAATAAATTCCGTTCTCAATTAATTGTTTTAGCAGTCATCATCAAATTCTGGCATTCATTTATACACGTTTTTATACACATTACTAATGCGCCAAAGTACTGTGGGTGCAAAACACATACGCTAGGTATAAATATATATATGGTTTTGGGTTAATTAGGATTACCTAAATTATTTATATTTGCCAAATGCCAGAATAATGAGAGAGAATTTGTAATGCATTTTTATTACTTTCTGTAAAGTTAAAAGTTTACATACATTTCATTAGTATTTGGTAGCATTGCGCTTAAACTGTATAACTTGGGTCAAACATTTTGGATATCCTTCCACAAGCTTCTCACAATAGTTGTGGCCCATTCCTCCTGACAGAACTGGTGTAACTGAGCCATGTTTCTAAGTCACCTTGCTCGCACCTGCCTTTTCAGCTTTGAACATACATTTTCAGTAGGACTAAGATAAGGCTTTGTGATGGCCACTCCAAAACATTGACTTAGTTATCCTTAAACCAATTTTTAACCAGTTTGACAGTATGCTTCGGGTCATGGAAGACCCATTTCTGCCCATGCTTTAACTTCCTGGCTGATATCTGGAGATGTTGCTTCAGTATTGCCACATAAACTTCTTTCCTCATGATGCCATTTATTTTGTGAAGTGCACCTGACCCTCCGGCAGCAAAACAACCCTAAAACATGATGCTGCCTCCCCCGTGATTCACAGTTGGGATGGTGTTCTTAGGCTTCCAATCTTCTCCCTTCTTTCTCCAAATGTAACAATAGTCATTATGGCCAAACAGTACAATGTTAGCTTCATCAGATATCATTACATTGATCAAAAAATGTTGGTGTTTGTTCCTTTGTAAATTTTCAAACTTTAAACTGGCTTTTCAATATTTCTTTTGGAGTAATGGCTGGCAGAGTGGCCTTTAAGCCTATGTTGATACATTACTTGTTTCACTGTGGATAGTGACACAATCTCACCAGCTTCCTCCAGCATTTTTATAAGGTCTTTTGCTTTTGTTCTTGGGTTGATATGCACATGTCAGACCAAAGCATGTTCATCTCTGAGCCACAGAACTCATCTCCTTCCTGAACGGTATGATGGCTGGACATTCCCATCTTGTTAGTACTTGCGTATGAACGAGACACCTTCAGATATTGCATCCAAGGATAATCCAGACAATTCTCTTCCTGATATCTTGGCTGATTTCTTTAGACTTTCCATGATGTTACACACAGAAGCATTTTGTTTCTGGTGTGCAATAAAAAATACAACTACAGGTGTCTCTCTAATTAACTCACATGTTGTCAATAAACCAGAACCTGTTTAAACGCCTGTGGTGATTTCGCCTCTGATTGTTACTGCAAGTCCAGGTCTGCATTTGCCACTGTGGCCACGCCATGATGGAAACCCACAAGGTTGCCATGGTTTCCAAAATCAGGTTACCATCCATCTGGATATGTTGTCTCACTAGTTTCCCTCCAACCGTGTGGCTTTTGTGGTCAGTCTTTTGTCTGGTGAAGCCCTTCTGTGAGCAAATTAATCCAAAAATGGTCAACCTGCAGCTCTTCCCGAATGCATTCCAATATGTCTTCAAGGAACCCTGGCTCATCTCCTCCGCTGCATCTTCTCTGCTCCGTCTGTGTCAAGCCGAATCTACGGTGGGGTAGTACGCCATCTGCTTTTGCATGCTCTTGACTGAGCTTGCCTGGAATAATGTGGCTCTTGTAGCATCATTTTGAGAAGGTCTCACTGGTAGAATTAAAGACGAACTGGCTGACTGGAACCTTCCAACATCTCTGGACGACCTCATTCTTCTTTATGCAAATTGATATCCATTTCTCCGAGAGGCAGCTTGAGCTCCACCAGCGATGTGTACCCCTCCGACTTCCTTGACTTCCACCAGTCTTCCAGAGTACTCCCCTGCCCCTACCATTAGTTCATTGAGATGAGCCCATACAAATGGATAGAGCCCATGTGTCCAAGGAAGAACGCACCTGTAGACACCTGCAGAATCTCTGCTGGTATTGTGGCAGTAAGGTTAATTTCAGGTTTATCTGGTAAATTTCAAGGACTATACTCGGAGGGAGAGGCAGTCCTAAGTGAAGATATTTCCTCTCCTCATTTGACTATGCTGGTCACACTCTGTTCCCCATCTGGGACCAGGTTTTAAGGTTCTGCCTTCCTAGATTTTGTTTCTGCTGGAAACGTCATTAATTCGTCATTGACCACCAGATTTTGACTTCCTGTGATTCCTCCTGTCAAGCCTCTTGTTTTTTTTCCTTAATGTAGAACTCTTGAAATCCAGTATCACACTGATCCTCTCTCTCTAAGTTGGGGCACTCCACAGAGAGAAGATTTAGCTTGTCTTGATGCTGTATTCTACCTCTGCGGTTCTCCTTGGCCTTTCGTGTCTGCAGCTCCATGCTCCTGTACTGGACTGGCAAACGGGCAAAGTCACTCGCTGGGGACGACAGTGCCATTCCCGGCTGATCCAACTGTTACTCTTTGGACCTTCGCTGTCATCTCGAGCAGCCACATCAGGGTAAGCGACCTGGGAGTCTCCCGCATCAAAATCGCTTTGCAGGCTCTGGTGAATATCATGGGGGTTGCTTAGACCCTGCTCCCTTCACATCCATCTCTCGCAGTGACCTATAAGATCCACTATCTCAACCAGTTACAGTAGTTTCTAGATTCTATAATTTGCTTGCTTGTGTCAGGGTCAGTTATTCCATAGGGATATCTTTAGGGTTAGTTTCAATGACAGTGAACAGTCAGTGGATTCTAGTGTTAGGATTATTGTTAGACATAGGTCTGTGAAAAGATGCAATGTGATTTTTTTCCTGCAGATGCAGCTTATCATCCTGCCTGGCTAGTTTTAAAACCCAGCTAGTGTCTTCAGTCTGGGCCTGAGTAACTGATATGCTAGCTAGGCTTAATATAAATGGGTTCATGCCCTCTGAGTTCCTGTTTCCTAGAGACCAAGTTTATATATAATATATTATATATATATATATAAAATATATATATATTATATATATATTATATATATATATATATCCATTAATACAGCCGAATGCATTGTATGGACAATGCATTAGGGTGTACCAATATGGCGGTGTCACTGCTTCCTGCTTGGGGCATGAAGTAGTGAAACAAAAGCATGGCGGCGATGGAAGTCTTCTCAAGGCTTTCGGCTGCTAAGTTAGATGATTGGGCCACAGCGATCTCGCCGCTGATGTCCCAAGCGGAGTGTGAAACGATGCACGGCACCATTTTTCATTAATTTAGACCTTTTTATGTTTATCACGGGACTAAATGGTGGCTACAGATAATTTGTGGTGCTAGGTGTGTCTATTACCCATGGTGACTAGAAATTGGGGTCACTGGTATTATTGTCAGATGATAGTATTCTGTGAGCTTACCTTAGAAGAAGTGCTAAAGAAATGCATAAAGCTAGAAAAGGCTACAAGTGATAAAGACTGGAATGAACATCAATTGAAAGATATATAAACTGTCTATAAATAAGAAAAATTCCAGAGTTTCTTGTTTGGATAGGTGAAAAAGAACCGAGTGGTAACATCAAAAGATCCACAGAAAACCCTACCAACTGCAAAAATCCCTGTTCTGTTGCTAGAATGCTAAACAAAGTGTTCATAAAAAGAAAAAAACAAGTGACCTATGCCAAGTTTCCCCCAAGACCACCTTGATTTTATACAATGCTCTGGAAAAATGCTCTACGGACAAGCTTAAGGGGCATTCCCCAAAATGTGTCATCTGACACATGTACTGCTAGCTGCTGCAGGAACTTCAATGGATATATACATGAATAACAATGACTGAGTTGCTACCTTAAACCTCAGCTTTTTATAAGAAAAATTATGCATTGCTATGTTTTATACATAAAGGACTTTAGCACAAATCAGGGGCGTATCTACAGGGGTAGCAGATGTAGAAGCTGCCCCGGGGCGCAAGTCATTAAGGGGCCCAGGCCCCGGCGCAGCTGCTAGTTCTTCTGCCCCACTCCCTCCCCCGGTAGTCTCGGCGCATCCAACCTCTGAATGCCCGGGCCCTCCGGCTCCAGTATCCAAGGGCAGGAATGCCCGGTGTTAGCTAATCTGCCTGGTAGGCCGTAAGCCTAGCAGGCACCGGCCCACAGTGCTGATGTGGGCGGCGTGATGACATCATATTATAGCACCACCCGTGTCAAGCACAGACTGGCCGGGAGCTGAGGTGGTCGCATCGAGGGACCGTGGCACAGTAGGTTATTTGTTATGTCTAAGCCCTGCCTGCCTATATATTGCCCCTATAGCTAACTAGACGCTGCCTGCCTGACTATATATGGCACCTAAAGCTATCAAGACCATATCTGCCAGACTATATATGGCCCCTATAACTACCTAGACCTTATCTGTCTGACTATATATGGCCCCTATAGTTACCTAGACCCTGTCTGCCTGAGTATATATGGCCCCTATAGCTACCTAGACCCTGTCTGCCTGACTATATATGGCCCCTATAGCTACCTAGACCCTGTCTGCCTGACTATATACGGCCCCTATAGTTACCTAGACTCTGTCTGTCTGACTATATATGGCCCCTATAGCTACCTAGACCTTGCCTGCCTGACTTTATATGGCCCCTATAGCTACGTAGACCTTGTCTGCCTGAGTATATATGGCCCCTATAGCTAGCTACCTAAAAGAAAAAATCAATGAAACAGCATCGGTAAGAATAAAAAGAAGCGTGCACGTCCCACAGACCAAACCAAGTCTGAGAAAATATCAAAATAGTAATAAGGACATAACTTATTCAACAGGGCCTGACAGGGTCTAGGTAGCTACGGTGTTCACTCTTAGGTACAAATGATGTGTTATCTATATTCTGCAGGTTGAAACAATTGCATCAATACCAAATATATAAGGTTTTCGTTATATTGTAATACCGCAAAAAAAAGACAAACATTTTCTCTTTTTGTAATTTGCGCTGCAATAACTTTTTTAGACTTCTTTCAATGGACCTGAGTGAGTTTGTATTTTTTGTGGGAGAAAGTGTATCTTTATGGTATTTATACCATTTTGGGATAAATGTGATTTTTTTTATCACTTTTATTCCAATTTTTAGGGAATGTGAAATGACCAACAAATGCAATTTAGGGCCACATGTATGAAAATTGTCTAGGTCTAAAATTCACTCTGTTGCCCATAGCAACCAATCAGAGCGCCCCTTTCATTTTTCCAGAGCACTATATGAAATGAATGGGGCACTCGGATTAGTTGCTATGTGCAACAAAGTGAGTTTTAGATCTAGACAGTTTTCATATATATGGCCCTTAGTTTGGAGTTTTTTTCCTCTATGGTGTTCAGTGTATTGGATAAATAATGTTATATTTTAATAGATCGGACATTTCTGGAGGTGACGATACAAATTATGTGTAACTTTTTTATTTTTATATTTGTAAAAAGGCAAAAGGGGGTGATTTGAAGCTTTGCTTCAGCAGTGACTGGGAAGCTGGTCAGAGCTGATGGGAAGATTTATGGAGCTAAATACAGGACAATCCTGGAGAAAAACCTGTTAGAGACTGCAAAAGACTTAATACTGGGGTTTAGGTTCACCCTCCAGCAGGACAACGACCCTAAACATACAGCCAATGCTACAATGGAATAGTTTAAATCAAAGCATATTCATGTGGTAAAATGCCCCAGTCAAATCAAGACCTAAATCCCATTGAGAATCTGTGGCATGACTTGAAAATTGGTGTTCACAAATGTTTGCTAACCAATCTGACTGAGCTAGAGCTATTTGGCAAAAATGAATGGGTAAAAAATTCCAGGCTCTAAGGGAGACATGTCTGTATGGTACTGTGCCAGTAGTCTGGCGTTCTTTCAGCCCAAAAACTGGCACAGCCCTGTGCTCTCGATGTATGAGCAGGCGCACTCCAAAATTAGGTGCATTATTAAACGCCCGCGACACTTTGTAATTGGGGGGCGTGCTGGAGGCGAGTCACACTACAACTATAGTATTTTAAACATTTATGACTTTTGTATGGCAAAACCAGGTGCATTACTGCTGGAACAGGTTGACCAATTAAAAAGTGGTTTACATGAGCCTAAATTGTCACTTTGTAGTTGGAAAGCACTAAATCTATGACCCGCATTAGAACAGGATCATAGATTCAGACACTACTATTGCGTGCAATAAAATTGCCTCCAGGGCGCCAAAAATCATACATGTCGTCCAACATGTGCAAAGCTGGAAGAGACATCCCCCAACAGGATGCATCTGTCATTGCAATTAAATATGGTCCTACAAAGTATTGACTCAGGTGGGCTGAATACATATGCACACCACAGTTTTTAATATGCAAACATTTGGAAAAGCATGTATCATTTTCTTTACACATAAAAAATACTTGCTACTTTGTGTTGCTCTGTCACATAAAGTATTACATTACAGTTTGTCGCTGTAATGTTTAAAAACGAGGAACAGTTCAAGGAGTAAGAAGACTTTTTCAACCCACTTTATATTTCCATATGTGAATGTCACCTGACAGTGCCATCTACCTCAGTGTAGTCTTATAAACAGTCTGCTTTTATTTATTTCTTTTTCTATAGTGTGAGAATGACTTTACATCCCTAGAAGATTACTGATATCTTTTTTTTTACCTTATACTACCTAGATTGCCCACCAGTTTATGGTATCCCCATGTTGCTATGAAGTGTTGTTTGCAAATAAAATCTACCACTCTGCAAGGTGAATTTACACCATATGATAATTACTTTTCATGTTACATATACTGTACACTGTGCCTTTTTCCTGCCTGTTAGTAGCAGGAGGCTTGTATACATTTAATGTTGTGCTCTCTCTTACATGCTTTCGCTTCAAAAGAATACAAATGCAAATTGATATAATTCAAAGCAGTTTGTTTGGTAACATTGCTTAAGGTATAAAGCTTAGTGGTTGCATTTAGAGTGTCTTAGTGGTTGCATTTAGAGTTGTTGACACAATAACATTTCTAAAGATCCAACGTAACATAAGTGTAGTTATATATAAAAGTATAGAATCAGTTTCAGGTCTCTGTAGTCTTCACAAGAGGCTCTCTCTGTCCGTATTACTTCACACAGTTGCACAACAGTTTCTCACTGTCTATTTTGATTAACCTCTTTCAGATCCTGAATTTAAGGGTTTTTACATCAATTTCATTTTTTTAGCAATTTACTACCCTATTAGGACTCACCAGTGACAGGAGGTGGATCCGCTAAATCAGTGTCGGAAGATAGCGTAACCCACGCTGGTGAGCGGAGTCTAAGGAGACCCAGGTGATCACCAAAGTCTGCTGCAAGGCAGGGTGGACTTGGCTGAGGGGAACTTCCATGTTGGTACTGCCGATGTAGGTGAAAGCCGACATGTAGACTTGGGTGGTACCGGACCATAAGGCAGAGGTGTCATTGGGAATAAAGAAAACAGTCAGGGCAGGCAGCATACAACCGAGGTCAGGTTCAGGTATAAGGTAGAAAAGGTATCAGACAAGGCAGGGCGTGAAAAGTGTCATAGGGTCATAACATGAAGGCAATCGGGAACAATAACAGGAACAGTAGACATATAAAAACGGACACCAATAACTAGGTGTAGGATGTAGGTTGAGGTGTCCAGAAATAGCCAATATCCAGGCATGATTGGCTGAGGAAAGTTGGGTGGTATTAGCCCTCAAATCAGAAAGCAAGACCCTAGAAGCCGGCGGGAGCAGACGGCTGGCTGAGAGACAGGAAGGAAGGAACAATGGCAGGAAGCACTGGAGAGGTGAGTAGAAGAGCAGAGGAGCCAAGGCTGGAAGCAGGCACAGCTGTAAACTGAAGCCAGGACTGTGGCAGGACCTGCCATAGAAATTGGGAAACAGACGTGACTGTGTACCAGGTTCGGACTGCAGCATATTCTGTTTCAGTAGGCCCTGTATGGGTGCCTCTTGCCACACTAACTCCTGCCTCCAGATTCCCTCAACACTGTTGTGGGGTTGAGGAAGGATAGTATTGTTTCTATTGACCTTACTCTTAGGTATCCCACTTTACCAATCAGACGGGAACCTCTATACAGTAAATATCAAAAGATTCCACAGCACTCCACAGAAACTCTTGTGAAAAGTGATAATAAAAGGGAAATTTTTCAGACACCCACGCACAGGCTATCAATTTAGAATTCCTGGATTCTTCACCTGTGATTCCAATCCTGTGATGTATCTACTTAAATGTCCTTGCCACTTCGCATATGTGGGAGAAACCTCGCAGTGCATTAAGGATCGGTTATCAAAACACAAATTTACTATCAGATGTCAGAATAATCTTCTCCCAATTCCAGCTCACTTTAGCTACCACCAGCATCAGATTTCACAACTACGTTTCCAGATCATAGATAATTTATCCCCTCCAAGAAGAGGGGGAAATCGTTTTACACTAGTTAAAAAGAGAGACACGTATTGGATCCATACACTACAGACCTTGGAACCTCTAGGTCTAAACCGCGAATTTGACTTTAAATGGCTGAAACATAGAGTAAGGCTGTGTGTTCCCCTTATCCTACCATGACCATTGCTTCATTTATATTCTTAATTTGTATCCTAATTATTATTCTTGATATTGTGTTATCACCTTGCACCCTTCATTGTATTGGTTCCCCACGTCTATGATATCTTGATGTGTGTTTTCATACAGTATTTATAGTGTGGGGGGTTAGCATCACAAATGGTAGGCAGTACGGGCTTCCCCAGACAGAGACAGTGACAGCAATGTAAAAGTTTAAGTCCAGGCGCTGCCTGGGTTTATTTGGCAGGTGAAACAAAACAAGGCCTTAAGGTTCAGGCCAAAAACACAAACAAAATGCCTGCTCGGCTGAGCTCTACCTAAACAGAGGATTCCTTTCTGTCTTGCACAGGTAGTAGATCCCAGCGTGGTTTCCCTCTTAGCAGCAGAGGTCCACACAAAAGACCAACACAAGCCTGCAGACCCAGGCTTTATAGGCCTGACACCAGCCTCACCTGGTGTGTGGGAGTGGCCACCCACCCTGCTCTTTGACCACTCCAGGAAAAGCCGACCTAGACTAAACGGACTGGAACCGTTATACTAACACTGTGTCAGTAACATAGTGTTACTGACACCTAAGCTGTCGGCCTTCCTTCACCGAGCCCAGGCCTCTCGGTGACACACGTAGCTCCATATACTTCCTAGAGCCACATATGACAGTACCCTAGGGGAAAAATACCTTCCCTCGGCAACTCTACCTGTCACCTTCTCACAATAGTATTTTATATACATTGTACTGATGCTTATTCAAACTCAGCATTTGATTGACCTTTGCCTACAGGCAAAATGAGGCCTCATAAAATTGTACCTCTCTCATTATCTCTGCGGACTGGTAACACCCAGTTTTCACCCCTACTCTCAACTTATCTCTTGATTTCAGTTATCCTCTCTATAATGCCTTTGGCCCCTCCCACCTTCTTCCACTCCTTCCTTTTTTTTTGTCTACCCAGGTTATATCACTTTACTTTTCTTATTTACCCTTCCCTTATGTATTACTCTGTTTATATACACATATGCTCTTATATAAGTCTTTTGCCCCTGTTTAATATTCATGTTTCCCTTATTAACACTATATTCATCTAGGGTATAATAGTCATCTCCTCTTCTTATCTTTTATTTACATTTTCCCATTCACGTAAATCTAAATGGGAGGCGTCACCTTTCTGCTCCACCACGTGTTGTTAGCTAGTAAAGACTGGAGTAATACTCCATCCCTTTAGCTCCCTGTTAGTACACAAAACTCTCAGGTTTGACGGACATGCGCCAACCCGATTATACGTTCCACAATGTGCTGCATACCGCGACCCACTACCTATTTATTCTGCCCGGTATGTCACGCAGCAGACATCTACAGTAGGGATAAGTGAATTGATTCTAACTAAGTGGAATTCGCTTAGAATTTCAGGAAAAAGTTTGAACGGAGCCGAAGTTCATGGCGTTTCCAGGTATTTATTGTATTATGGGCACGTGGACATGGGGTGAGTTGTAGGAATGAACTTTGGGAGGAAGAAAGGAATGCTCTCAATGACATGTGCAGACATGCAGCCAATCAGCAGCCAGCTTCTGTGATTTCACAGCCCTATAAATAGGGTAACCATGTTACATTCTGCCACTTGTCACTGTGTCTCGTATGTACAAGCATCTCTCTGTAGCAGCACTAGATTGCACTCTTATTGTGGGGATTCTGTTAAACGCTGATGTCACTGTCCGTGTTGCGGTCTCTGTTCTGGGCCACGGACATGGCCGTGTTCCTGTCAGTACGCCATGGCCTCTGCTGCGAACCGCAGACGTACCTGTGTTCCTGTCGTGGATCTGGTTCCTGTAGCGATGCCGCTGTCACCGTGAATGCTCCTGTTGCCGTTGCTTACCCACCTGCGGTTGCTATGCGGCTTTTTCCATGCTGGCCATGCTGCTCCTCCACCTTGGCTGCTGCCCTAATTCCTTGTCTCTCTATAGAGGGCGGCGGCCACATCCTGCACTCCTTTATTCCCACAGTGTGCAGTAGGGTTGGGCTTTCTCTACCAATACCCTTCCACCTGTTTGGTTATAAGCCTGCTTCTCCCCACACTCCCTGCCTGATCCTTGTTGTGCATGTTTTAGTCTCATGTTGTGTTGTAGTCTGTTGGTGCATGTAATTTCTTGTCTTATGTTTATTAGTGGTCTGGTTTGTGCTGTCTTTTTGGTTAGTCTCCATACTGGTTTCCATGTGTCTGTCTGTATCTTTTTCCATGAGCTTCCTTGCCATGTTTCATGCCTGCGTTCTTGCCATGTTTATGCCTTAGTTCCTAGCCAGTGTCCTAACTTTAGTCTCTGCTCATGTTCTTGGTGTTGTGTCGAGTCAGTCTGTTTTGTACCTTGCCTTCCGTTTAACCTTCCTCGTTGGCATCCGTTTAATCCTGTCTTTGTCTGCTTGTACCTGCACATATCTACACCTAGTCTGCTATATCTTTGTCCCTAGTCCTGTTGGTGCCTAGCATTGGCATTCCTGGCCTGTCTAGTCAGCTGCTACTGCTGGGGACTGCTCTGAGGTCGCACCTGACGGCCGTCGGGTAAGCCATCCTTACAATCAGCTTAGTTACGCCCCCTCGGAGCAAGCCCGGCAGTGGTCCAATGGGTCCACTACCCGCTCACCCGATACAGCTGATACATGTAGAGCACCCCCACCATCCAAAAGAGTGGAGAGGGAGTTGACAGTAATTTTACATTGATGTCACTGATCATTTTGCCCTTCCTTTGATCCGTCTGTATCCTCTTTCAGTCGGTCAATAATCCATCAGTATTGCTAAAGCCAAAAAGAAACAGGAGTTGATCCAAAAAAGAGATAACAAGTAAATGGAATATTTGCATGTCTTCTGTGTTTTGTATCCACTCCTGCTTTTGGCTACCTAATCATCAGACAATCCTGATGCAAACAAAGGACCATGTCATACTGGCCTTACGGCTTCTCCGAAGACACAATCGGTTGTGTTTTTCCTTTTCATTCCTTTTGACAGAGTAAAAGAAGGGGAAAACCAAACATAGTGGCAACATCATAGAGTGGTGGAGGGTGGAAACAGCATTAGGAAACCACAGGGTGGTCAAGTGAGAGAGTGATCAGTTGGCAGCAGCCTGAGTAGGCCAAGGGTGACACAATGACAAATTGTGGAGGTGGCAGCAGCATGAGTGGTTTACAGAGTGGCACAGTGACAGATTGTGGAGGTCACAGCAGCCCGAGTAGTTTACAGAGGGGCACAATCACAGATTGTGAAGATGGCAGCAGCATGAGTAGGCCACAGACTGGCACAATTACACAGTGTGGAGGTGGCAGCAGCAACAGCAGCAGCAACAGCATTAGGAGAATGTCACAGTTACATAATTTTGTGGTGGCGGCTGCTTGGTGACATAATGAGGAGGGGGCGGGAGCAGCAGCATCAAGCCAGAGAGTAACATCTTGAAATAGTCTGGAGGTGACAGGAGCAGCATGAGAGACATGAGTGGTGAGGTGGCACCAGCATCAGAAGGCTACATAATGGCCCAGTGAAGAGTGGGGAGGTGGGTGGCAATGCCAGTCCCTGGTAAAGATGGTGGGTGGTAGAAGGAGTAGCTGGCAACAGATGTGTGACATCAATCAGGTGGCAGCATCAGAATATTAGCTGAAGCAGGTAGCCAGAAGAAGGGTTCAGCATCTGCTCCTTGTGCTGCTGACGAGTACCTTCCTCACTAGGTGGGTGAAGAAAGCTGCTCATCAACAACTCCAGACTCCAGACCAGAGGTTGCTGCTGATGGAGCTTGTACTGCTCCTACCCCCAACCCCCCATCTACCACAGTAGCCATGGCAGTGGTACATGAGCGCTGAGGAACCCCCCGGTCAGACCTGCGAGAGGATGGACGATGGTGCAATAGATCTCTCTATCATTGTCAATGGCAGTACTCTCTCAACGGCTCCGCAAGTCTGCTGCCTTGGGATTACCTTTGACTCCTATCTGTCCTTCAAACTGCACATCCAAACCCTTACCCTTGCCTCTACCTGAAAAATATCTCCCGAATCCGCTCATTCCTTCACTTTGAAAGCACAAAAATGCTTGTCCATGTCCTCCTCATCTCCCGCCTAGACTATTGCAACATCCTTCTCTGCGGCCTCCCATCTAGCACCCTCGCTCCCCTCCAATCCATCCTTAACTCTGCTGCTCATCTGATACACCTCTCCCCTCGTTATTCCTCTGCCTCTCCCCTCTGCCAATCCATACACTGGCTACCCTTTACCCAGAGAAACCAATTCAAGTTACTAACCATGACCTACAAGGCTCCCCATAACCTCTCCTCTCCATACATCTTTGCCTTAATCTCTAGATACCTCCACTCCTGTCTGCTTGGATCATCAGGAAATCATTAATGGCCTTTCTCTATTCATAGATTTCTCTCCATTTTTCTCTGTTTTTCGCTGTTCATAGTTTCGCTCTTCTGTTCAACTCAAGAAGGGTGTGCTTGGCGGTGTAGGAATGGCTGAAGTGCATGCAAAGTTTCCTGGCCATTTTTAGAATGTCTTGAGGAAGACTGGGTGGAAAACTTGAGGAACCGTTTGGCAACCAGATTGAACATTTTCACCATGCAAAGCGCATGGCTCAGCCCTCCTCGGTGCAGGGTGGACACCATGTTCTTTCCATTGTCTATCATCATTGTTCCAATTTTCAGTTATCGTGGAGAAAGCCACAAATCAATTTAATCTTTCATGACGTGGAGCAGTTCTTCCCCTGTGTGACTTCATTCGCCTAGGCCAACCAGGTGTAGAACTGCGTGACACCGCCGTGCCCTGCACATGTGGTATGCTGGAGGAGCACTAAGACTTGTCGCTGCAGTGAAGGCTGAGGTGGTGGATGAGGAAGAGGCGGATATTGGCGCAGGATCAGCAGTTTGACAACGTGGAGGAGAAAGCGTCTCCTGTCCAAGTTGCTGATGTGGCTGGGCAGGAAGCACATTCACCCAGTGGGCCGTAAAGGACATGTATTGTCCCTGACTGTAGTTACAGCTCCACACGTCCATGCTGCCGTGCAGGCTCAAGACTGGCCCACCTTCTCTTCTACATTTTTTGTCGGGGCTATTTCCCCGGTTTTTTTCGAAAAAGAAAGGGAACGGTTTGGGGACTCTCCAACCTGGGTTTTTCCCACAAGCCATCAGTTGCCAAAAACGGCAGAGTCAACATTTGGGAAAAGAGAGGGACAGCAGAACCACCAACTTTGGAAAAGGGAGCAACGTCACGTCAAACCCTTAGGATGGCTAACCCCCATACTGCTATTCTTTTGGGCCCAATCGCCCGGTGAACGACGCTGGTCCCCATGATTTTGGCGGGGAGCGGACCCTCTGGCCCCGTAAGGGAAAAGAAAGACAAACACCCTCCCTTTGGCAGGGGTTTCCCTGGATTTGACTACCTAAAAAGGGGGGTACGTGCCACGGGGTCTGCGCTGCGGCAGGAGGGACCACCACATCTGGGACACTGCCCAGGAACTTTTGTGCCACTCCCCTTCCCATGTAAAAGGGCCTCCACCTCTCTCTCTGACAAAACTTTTTTGATAAAAAATTTAAATAAAACAAACTCTTTTTAAAATGTAGTTTGGGGGCGTATTTTAACAAATACACAATGTATTTAAAAGGTGTTTCACCTTATAAAGAGTAAAAAAAGCAACTTTTGGGGGCAGAGAATAAAAACCCTCCCAATAATAACCCCGCCTGAAAGGGAAATTTTTTGTGTATATGAAAAAAAACATAAGCGTATTTAAAAGTTTTTTTTTTTAAGAAAAATAAGTTATTAGAAAAAATTTAACTCCCCGGACCCCCTTTTCCCCTTTTCGGGAGGGGTGGGGGACCCCTACTTTTACATTTTTAAAACAAACAAAGTTCTGTCAAAATTTTTGGTGAATCATTTTTGAACTGTAAAAGGAGGGGTTTTCTTTACGCTATATGGAATTTTGGGGCCCCAGCCATTTCTTTTTTTTGGCACGACATTTCCCTTTTGTCAGCTGTTTTCTAATTTCCCAATTTAAATTTTAGCCCTGTTTCGCCCCTGCAACTGCCCAGGAAAGGGTAAATTGTTAAGCGTTTAAAAAGGGAGCGCCGCCTTAAACTGCGTGTTAAACTAAATTAAAAGGCATTGTTTCAACACCAAACCTGCCCCCCAAAAATCAAAATTTTCCAAAAGCATGGCAAAAAATGCCTACAACACCATACGGCTCTCCGCAGCCGGGAATACCTTTTTTTTTAAGAAATTTTTAGAAAACAAAAAAAATTCAGCCCGGGAAAAATTTTGGGGGAAAAAAATTTGGTAAAATCAACTGAACCCAAATTTTTAAAAAAATTCTCAAATCCCATTTCCCACACCGTTTTGACCCCATACCGGGTTTTGATTTGGCAAATTTTCCCACTTTTCCCTTACTCTGGTCTTTTGTGTTTTCCCCTTAAAAGATGGGGCAATTTAATTACCCTCGCCCTAACATTTGTAAAAACTAAACCGGCCATTTTTTTATTAGGTACACCTTTGCTAAAAAAGGGTTTACCCCCTGGTTTGAGAACTGGGGGACTGGGGAGGCCAAATTTGAGTATAGTGAATTCATTGCCCAATTTTTCAAGAAACCAGTCTGAAAATGATTCCACTTTATGACATGGCGCTTTAACCTGCTGAAGTAGCCAACAATGTTGGGAAAAATTGTGGTTTTAAAAGGGATGGAAAATGGGTCAGCAACAATACTCAGGTAGGGCGTGGCTTGCAACCATGCCAATTGGGGAAACCATCAAGGGGGCCCCAAAAAGTGCCAAAAAAATTATTCCCCCACACCATGACCCACCCCCCACCCCGGGCCCGAAAAACCCCTTTTTTACAAGGCAGGATGGTCCCTGCTTTATGTTGTTGACGGGCCAAAAATTTTGACCCTAAACCCTCCGAATGTCGCAGCAGAAATCGGAAAAAAAACCCCCCCTCCAAAAGACCCCGGCAAAACCTTTTTTTTTCCCAAACTTCACTGTCCCAAATTTTGATGAGCTTTTGGGGAAATTGGAGCCTCAGTTTTTCCCGTTTTTAGTGAAAGGAGTGGGCCCCCCCGGGGGGGTCTTTTTGTGCCTTTTAGCCCCCTCTGCCCCCCAAAGTTTCGCCGTACGTGCATTTTTTAAAAAAAGATGCCCCTTCGCCTACCTTTGGGTTTTAACGGGGGCTATTTGAGGGCACTGTTGCCTTTCTTTTGCCCCGGAAAACCAGTCCCGCCCCTTTTTCCTTTGCCTCTTGGGGATCAACCCAAAGGCCCTTTTTTGCCCCAAGACTGCCGCTCACGGATGTTTTTTTTTTTTTCGGACCATTTTCCCGTAAACCCTAGAGATGGTTTTTTGCGTGAAAATCCCAGGAGAACAAACAGTTTCTGAAATACTCAAAACCAGGGCCCCTTTTGGCACCCAAAAACCATGCCACGTTTAAAAGGGACTCAAATAAACCCTTTTTTCCCCCATACTTTATGCCGGTTTGAACTGCGGAGATTTCTTGAAACCCTGTCTACATGCCTAAAGCACTGAGTTGCCGCCATGTGATTGGGCCCGAAATTTTGAAATTAAGTGTTAACAGCAGTTTGGACAGTGTACCAATAAAGTGGCCGGTGAGTGTATATGTATATAAACCCTACCTACAAAACTCCCCCCCCCTAACAGTATACTCCCCTTCACTGCTCAAAGGGCCCCCAAAAGAACACGTAAGCCTACCCTTCAGGGCCCAGATTTTTTTTTCTCCTAGAAGAGTAACAGTAAGTTCAATAGCTCATTATTAGTTGAGCGATTATTATCGACAAAGTTGAAATGGGCAGGGTATTTACTTTGATCGGATTTTTTAGATCACGCAAAATTTTGGGTTAAATCTGTGCAAAATCTATTAAATATTGCCAATTTTCGGCGCTTTTTGTCTTTTTGGCGGCAGCAAATCACTTACAGAAATGGGCAGGGTGAGATGGGGTGCGACGTCTACGGGGATGTTATAGTTGGATTGGCTGGAAAAAACACATGACCTCGTTTTTACATAAACAGCCCTTCCTTTTTCATGATCTGTGTGCCCGTCTCATACAGAGGGGCGCTCTGCCTCTGTCCAAAAGTCAGCAAACAGCTCAGTGAAATTATTCTTTTTTTTCACAGAGACAGCTCTATTTTTTAGCTGTGATCCTTAGAACTTAGTTAATCGGATTTGCAGATTTTAGGTGTTAGGCAGAGTTTTTAAAAGGGAGCATCTACCGCTGTAAAGTCAGAGGGAGGAGGGGGGGGGGGGGGGGGGCGAACACAGACAACTCTAAAAGGATACGGGATATTGTACAGCCAAAATTTGTTTTTGAAAATTTCATTCCTTATAAGGATCAGATCTTTTTAGTAAATGCAGGGCTATTTGTTAGGGAAAACTCCATTTTATATCAGTATACTTTAGATAGGGGTTCTTTTTCCAATTTTGCCCCGTCCACTTTGTTATTAGCCACCTTGCATTGATTTGAATCCAGCAATTTTTTGTCCCAAGGTTGATATGTCAAAAAATACCTTTTATTATCCCGTATACATTTTGATCTTTTTTTTACTTTGGCGCAGGCCAACTTTTTTGATGAGCCCACATTCAGTTAAATTTTAATCCCGCAACTTTGTAGTCACCCAGGGGTATGAAGGGGGCCATAAATACCTTTTATTATCCTTACATTTCAGAAGGTGTTTTTTTCCTTTTGGGCAGCAAGCTTGTTGAAGAGCTACTTTCAGTTAAATTTGAATAAGCAATTTTGTAGTCACCCCGGTGAAGATAGGTCCAAAATCCCCTTTATTACCGTAAAATTTCAGACAGGGTTTTTTTCCTTTTGGTCACAAGCTTTGTTATAACTACTTTGCAGTTAAATTTGAATAAGCAATTTTGTGTCACCCCCAGTGAATTGATGGTGCCAAAAATACCTTTTTTTATCCCCTATACTTTCAGAAGTGTTTTTTTTCACTTTTTGGCCCCAAACTTTTTTGATAGACACTTTGCAGTTAAATTTGAAACAGCAAATTTTTAGTTAACACAGGTGAATTTATAGGTGCCAAAAAATACCTTTTATTATCCCGTTACATTTTAGAAGTGTTTTTTTTTCACTTTTGGGCCCGCAGCTTTGTTGATAGAGCTACTTTGCAGTTAAATTTTAATCCCGCAATTTGTAGTCAACCACAGGTGATGATAGGTGCCCAAAAAAACCCCTTTTTTTACCGTATACATTTCAGACAGGTGTTTTTTTTTTACTTTTTTGGCGAAAACTTTGTTGATAAGCACTTTGCAGTAAATTTTTAAAAAGCATTTTTAGTCACCCAAAGGGGAATTGTGGTGCCAAAAATACCTTTTTTATCCCCCATAAAATTTCGAAGTTTTTTTTTTCACTTTTGGGCCCGCCTTTTTTGATAAGCCACTTGCATAAATTTGAACCCGCAATTTGAGTCACCACAGGGGATGAAAGGTGCCAAAAAAACCTTTTTTTATCCCCTATAATTTCAAAAAGGGGGTTTTTTTTTACCTTTGGCTCAAAACTTTGTTATAGAGCACTTGCAGTTAAATTTGAAATTTTCACAATTTTGTAATCCCCCACAAGTGAATTGAAAGGTGAAAAATACCATTTTATTATCCATATAATTTCAATCAGGTGTTTTTTTTTACTTTTGGTCAGTCAAGCTTTTTTAAAAGAGTACTTTGAAGTTAAATTTGAATACAGCAATTTTTGTAGTCACCCCCAGGTGAAATTTTATGCCAAAAAAAACCGTTAAATTTTCCGTATACTTTCAGAAGGGGTTTTTTTCACTTTTGGGCACAAGCTTTGTTGAAGAGGACCTGCACTTAAATTTCAACCCGCAAATTTTGTTTTGATTTGGGGATTTGAGAATAGCTGTGATTTTGGGCTTTTAATAAGAGACTTTAAAAAACTCTTCCATACCTTCCAAATTTTTATCTTTCTGAATATGGGGCAAATTCAGGTGGTAAGCGACAAAGAGGGGGGGTAGGACATGGGGGTAGAGGTACGGAGAAGGTGCTCCTTACAGTACTGGCGACAAAACGCATGCCAGCAGATCGTAAAGTTGCAGGACCGTCAGGCCCTGTGAATTCTCAGTAACGCAACAGCGTCGCCAATCTGTTCTTCAGTGGTTAATGCAACCTGCATCCAGCAGTCTTACCTCCTCGTCCTCCCAGTCACGGCCACAAATGTCGTCATCAGATCATCAGCATCCGTCCAACATGAAGCGAGGCAGCCCAAATGTAAACTCGTGTACCCACCACTGTGGATAATCCATTTTCTAAAAGACCCTTTTGATGACAAAATGCGGATGGGGTCAGAAGGCATGTTAAAGATCAAGAGGCCAAAGATGATGATTTTCTCTGCTCTGATCCCAGTTACTGATTCCCAAATCAGAGGAGGAAAAGGGAAAAGGGGTCAATCGGCAAAAATCCCGGGCGGTCGTCAACGCCTTGCAGTCCCTCTTACTTGTAGCCCGCGCTCCTGAATGCAGAAGTCAGGACGACCAAGTCACATGTGTGATGATGATGATGACGACATTGCGGATTCCAACGTGGTCTTTTCAGCAGAATTTGCTTGCGAGCGCTTCATCACTGACAGAGGAGGAAGACGATGGGGTAGTGTCCAAATACGGGTCCCGCCTCAAAAGGGAGGGGCGGTCGCAGTAGTCTGCTGATATAATTCCGCCAGCCACGGTCAGCGGAAACCCGCTCCTCGCTTATCGCCGTCAAAAAGGTCCAGGAACCTCAAGCCTGGGCTTCTTTGAGCAAGCCTCTGATTCACCCAGCGATGTCATATGCCGCATGGCCGTAAATGCCCTAAGTAGAGGCAAGAATCTTAGGTGTTTAACCCCCCACTAACATGTCTAGTCACATGCAGCGAATGCATGAGTTGAAATGGAGGCAACACTTTTGGGCCAAAAAAGGCCGACCGACGCCAGGCCTCCAACTACTGTCCACACCCCCTGTCTCCGCTCCTCCTCCTCCGCCCACCACCAAGCGTTCCTCAGCTGCCCCTGTCTCTCAGAGTCATGATCAGGGATCAGCTCCGCTTCAGCCTCCAAACCCTCGCCCGAGTACCATCAGCACCACCAGAGACCCATCCTACCCTTCTCCTTCCGCCAGTTTGACGACCTGCACGCCGTACAGCAGCAGTCTAGCAGCCAGCCTTCTGTCTTCCAGGTTTGGGAGCAGAAGAAAACTTTAACCCAAAACCATCCAAAACCAAAAGCCTGAATGTCGGCATTGCCAGGATTTTGGCCTTGGAAATGTTGCCTTTCCGTCTGGTGGAAACAGATGGGTTCCGCCACATCATGGCCCTTGCCTGCCCCCAATACCACATGCCGAGCAGGCATTTCTTTGCCAGAAAAGCCGTCCCTGCCCTGGCCAGCCACGTGTCATCTAAAATTACAAGTGCGTTTTCTGCATCTGTGTACGGAAAAGTCCATCTGACCACCGACACATGGACTAGTAAGCACGGCCAAGGCCGCTATATCTCTGTGACAGCTCACTGGGTGAGCTGGGTGGATGTCTCTGGTGGTGACGGTGGCTCTCAGGCACGGCGCACGCTCTTCAAAACCGCAGGGATGGTGCAGGGCTCTTTCACCCAAGGTCCTCTGGTGGCATCACGTGCCCAAAGAAACCAGGCCGTGTTGAAATTAATCTGTCTTGGAGCCCGTCCACACACAGGGCAGGAGCTGTGGCCGGCGCTCCGCAACGAGACGGAGGGCGGGCTGGGTGACACGAGCCTGGTGCCAGGGAAGGGGGTGTGCGATCACAGGCGACATCTGCTGGCCGGCCTTAAGATCGGTAGGCTGGAGCACATCCCTTGCCTGGCACATGTCATGAACCTTGTCGTCCAGAAATTTCTAAAGAGCTACCCGGGTCTGGACTGCCTGCTGAGGAAGGCTCGAGGTCTGAGTTCGCACTTCCGCCATTCGCACCCTGCTTCGTCCCGCATGGCTGCGTTGTTGACATCTCATTGTTGACGTGGCAACACGCTGGAATTCCACCCTCCACATGCTCCAGCGATTGTGGCAGCAGCGCAATGCCATTACGCAGTACGAAGTGACACATGGCCTGACAAGCAGCGGTGCGGACCTCGGGGTGTTGAGCCACCAAGAGTGGAGGCAGGTGAAAGAGCTCTGCACCATCCTTGCCAGTTTTGAAGAAGCCACCAAAATGGTCAGTGCGGATGATGCCCTTGTCAGCATGAGCATTGTGGTGATCTTAGTTCTGGAATGATCGTTGGACACTCTGAAACAACAGGTCCCGCCAGCGACGGAGGAGGAGACGGACACAGATGCGGACACGGAGCCTTTCTCTCCGTTGAATCCACAAGGCCCGACAGCTTCTCTATTTTATCGGTCTTCATTAGGCAGTGGTTCGGGGTCCAGGGCTAGTGCAAGGCGGCGCATCAGGTCTCAGGGTGCATCATCTCAGGCAAGTCAGGGCTGTGTTGAAGCTGTGCCGGAGGAAGCGGAGGAGGAGGAGGTATTCCTAGACACCAACGTTACCGACGTCCCTGCCTTGGAAAGAGGTTGGCGCGAATTTGAGGCGGAGGAGGAAGATGAGGAAGATGAGTTTGCTAGTGCCCCTCGACCCAGAGGCTTGGGAAATTAAGGCTCCATCTCTCACATGAGTGCTTGGATGCTCCATTTCCTCCAACATGATCCCCGCATTAAGGCCATCAAAATGAACACAGTTACTGGGTAGCCACCCTCCTGGATCCCCGGTACAAAACAAA
>JAODAL010023142.1:0-63281 GCA_025379985.1 Phyllomedusa bahiana
TTTTTTTTGGTTAATCTTTTTTACAGTAACATCCAAAAAATCTATTTTATCATAATCACTAGAAATAGTAAATTCTAATAAAGGATGTATATTATTGATCCAGATGTTAAATTCTTCAAGTTCTTGTCGACTACCTTTCCACAACAGGATTATCATCCCCTTTACCTCACCCCACAGGCCAATCCTGTGGCTGTGGGCCGTGGACGATAAACTTAGACCCACATGTTCGACATATATATTTGCAAAACGAGGTCCCCTGCCGCTGCAAGAAAATGTCCTGTAAAAATCTGAAGTAATTATCAGACAACACTATGTCTAATAAAGACATAAGAAAAGTTATTTTTTTATTAGTTAGGCGATGATCTTTTTTTAAATGTTCTTGTACAATTTCTAATCCCATTTGCGTGGGTATATTTGTATACAGGATTTTAATATCTAAAGTGCATAACAATGTGGTATCACTAACTTCATACTTGTCAATATGTTCTAAAAAAAACGTTCATATCTTTTAAACATCTAGGTAATTTTAAACTGACTACTCATGTAGGTATTCACCCAATGTATGTAGCCATGGTTGGAAAACAGATCCCACCCCTGGGGACGATAGGACGTCCTGGAGGGTTTTCAAAGTTTTTATGGATTTGGGGGACTAAGTACAGTAATGGTATCCATGGAAAATCTACCGTCAACAATTTTTTAGTGGTATTGTCTATCACCCCTTGTTCTTCCGATTCAAATAGAATCTGATCAATTTATTTTTAATCTTTTGGGTCGGGTCTATAGTGGATGGTTCATACACTGTTTGATCACTTAATTGTTTACGTGCTTCTCCAAGATATTGTTTTCTATCTAAGATAACTATTTCCACACCTTTATATGCCTTTTTAATTATCGCATCCTCATCTTTTTGTATTTATTTAAGTGCATCATATTCCTGTTTAGTAAGATTGCGTCTGCTTTTTCTTTTGATCATAAGGAATCCTCTTATATTGAAAAATGGTACGCAATTAGCCCCTTCTTCCACATGTTTGGTGTCTCCCAGGTGGCTTGTGACAAACTTTAAACAAGACTTTTTATGGATATCTTTGAGAAATGGCTTTCTTCTTGCCACTTTTCTATAAAGGCCAGATTTGTGCTGTGTACGACTGATTGTTGTCCTATGGACAGACTCTCCCACCTCAGCGTAGATCTCTGGCAGTTCATCCAGAGTGATCATGGGCCTCTGGCTGCATCACTAATCAGTTTTCTCCTTGTATAAGATGAAAGTTTAGAGGGACGGCCGGGTCTGGGTAGATTTGCAGTGGTCTGATACTCCTTTCATTTTAATATGATCGCTTGCACAATGCTCCTTGGGTTTGTTTAAAGTTTGGGAAATCTTTTTGTATCCAAATCCGGCTTTAAACCTCTCCGCAACAGTATCACAGACCTGCCTGGTGTGTTCCTTGGTCTTCATGATGCTCTCTGCGCTTTAAACAGAAGCCTGAGACTATTACAGAGCAGGTGCATTTATACGGAGACTTGATTAACACAGGTGTTATTTATTATCATCAGTCATTTAGGAACAAATTGGATCATTCAGAGATCCTCACTGAACTTCTGGAGTGAGTCTGCTGCACTGAGAGTAAAGGGGCCGAATAATGTTGCACGCCCCACTTTTCAGTTTTTTATTTTTTACAAAAGTTTAAAATATCCAATAAATTTCATTCCACTTCACAATTGTGTCCCACTTCTTGTTGATTTTTCACAAAAAATTTTAAATTTTTTATCTTTATGTTTGAAGCCTGAAATGTGGCAAAAGGTTGAAAAGTTCAAGGGGCCTAATACTTTTGCAAGGCACTGTATATACTACTGGATTTAGAAACAATAGGCTCATACATTTTTGTTCTACATAAAAAAAAATTTCTATTACATAATGAAATGTAATGTTGGTTTTAGTGAGAGGCTGTAACAAAGTAATAATAGGTTAACTATATGTATAGTATTAGATGTGTAACTGTCATAAAAACACCTAATAAAAACGTAAGATGACTTCATGGGTAATCCAAGCAGAAAGCCAGAAATGGTATTTAAAATATTTCTTGACTTATGTTTAAATGGAAACTCATATATTTCATAAAAGGTTACTCAGTATAGAAGTGCACAGGAATAAACAGTGTATTTTTTCACCATTTAAAGATAGCATGTCATTTCTTCTGACATGTCTGTTTAGAAAATGCTTGCATTCCCCACAAAATAACAATGCTGGAGCTTCTTTATTTAGAACTCTGCATTGTACCATTCCTCTGCTATTGTTCCTGGAACAGTATGAATAATTAGACAGCTTTGAATGTCCCTCAGAGTTCTTTTATGACTTCACAGGGACATTTTAGGTGAGTGTTTGTTTTTATATGCAGTATACAGTCTCTTGTCTAGTGTAGATGATCCCTGGCCCATGCGGGATGCCTGTGCCTGGCGGTGTGGTCAAGTCACAGTCTGGAAAAGAGGTGGGAAGGGCGGAATATGGGATATCTGCAGCAGGCGGTGGGAAGGGCGGAATATGGGATATCTGCAGCAGGCGAAGTTCTAGAGGGAATGCATATCTCACACAGATTGCTAACTTGTTGTGGGAGTTCCAGAAAGCTGTTGGGTTTTGTCAGTGGATTTTTTAGCGTCTTCAGATAGTGGAGACTTGGGGTCAGAGCCTGGAAGCCACTCAAGTCTGGTAGGAACAGCCTGTAAAACACTTTGCTGTTTAATTTAGTGGACTCTACCTGAGAAAATCTTGTATGTATGTAGAGTATAGATGAGCGAATCGATTCTAACGAAGTGCAATTCATTTTTCAGGAAAAGTTTGATTCTGAACGAAGCTGAAGTTCATGGCGATTCGTGGTAATGAATCTAAAATGGCCGCGAGCACATGGTGTGACATGAGGCAAAGAACTATGGGAGGAAGAAAGGAACGCCCTCAATGACATGTGCAGACAGGCAACCAATCAGCAGCCAGCCAACTTCTGTGATGTCACAGCCCTATAAATAGGGCAGCCATGTTAAATTCTGCCAGTTGTCACTGTGTCCCATATGCACAAGCATCTCTCTGTAGCAGCACTAGATTGCACTCTGTGCAAAAGACTTCTGATTTTCGATTTACTGGGGTGAAATACCTTTCAAATACACAGGTGTGTGTCATATACAGACCTGTTCCTGAACCAGTGTTTTTTATTTGGGGATATTGCTATCTGTGGTAAAGAGTTAATTTTTTCACTTATTGTGGTGATTCTGTTAAACACTGATACACGTAGCCTCCCCCCCTCCCACCCTCCCGAAGAGGGGGTCGGCAGTAATTTTGCGTTGACGTCACCAATCATTTTGCCCTTCCTTTGATCTGTCAGTGTCTGCTTTCAGTCGGTCATTAATGCATCAGTATTGCTAAAGCCAAAAAGAAACAGGGGTTGATCCAAAGAAGACACAAGTAAATGAAATATTTGCATGTCTTCTGTGCTTTGTAATCAATCCTGCTTTTGGCTACCTAAGCATCAGACAATTGTGATGCAAACAAAGGACCATGTCATATTGGCCTTACGGCTTCTCTGAAGACGCAATCAGTTGTGTTTGTCCTTTTCATCCCTTCTGACAGATTAAAGGAAGGAGAAAACCAAACATAGTGGCAATGTCAGAGAGTGGTGGAGGGTCAAAACAGCATTAAGAATCCATAGGGTGGTCGAGTGAGAGAGTGGTCAGTTGGCAGCAGCATGAGTAGTTTACAGTAGTTTGTAGGCCACAGATTGGCACAATTACACAGTGTGGAGGTGGCAGCAGCAGCATCAGTCTGGAGAGTGGCACAAGGACATAATTGTGAGGTGGCGGCAGCTAGGTGACATAATGAGGAGGTGGTGGCAGCAGCAGTATCAAGCCAGAGAGTGACATGGTGGCATAGCCTGGAGGTGACAGCAGCAGCATGAGGAGACCTGAGTGGTGAGGTGGCAGCAGCATCAGAAGGCTACTTAATGGTCCAGTGAAGAGTGGGGAGGTGGGTGACAATACCAGTCCCTAGTAAAGATGGTGGGTGGTAGAAGAAGCAGCTGGCAGCAGATGTGTGGCATCAGGTGGGTAGCGGCATCAGAAGAGTAGCTGAGGCAGGTAGTCAGAAGAATCCAGACTCATTTGTCAAAGATTGGTGTGTGGAAATCCTGGCTGAAGGATGCCTGATTCATCTTGACAAAGGTGAGTCTCTCCACATTTAGGGCAGACAAGTGAGTTCTCCTTGGGGTATACATGTATCAGCGTTTCAACAGAACAGGTTCTGTTATAATATGTGGAATCATCTGATGGCAGTGTAAAAGGAGTGCACTCTTTGACGCTATAGTGGGATCTTGACCCTCTGCTCAGTTCTTTCCAGCTGGCGCTGACATTATCCTGTCAGGCTACGTTCCCACTTCAGTTATTTGGTCAGTTTTGACCCTGTAACTGCCCAGATAAGTGAAGTGTGAAGTGATTTTAAGAGCGGCGCCTGTCATCTGCGTGTCATACTTAATTGCCGCATTGTTTCAATACAAAACCACGCTCCGTAAGCATATTTCTGCATGGCACAATGTTCTACAACACCCTACAGGCTCTCTGCAGCCAGGAAATAGCAATTTTTTTACCACAATTCGTCGCAAGTAAATTCTGAAGAAACCGAATTTTGGGGGAAATATCAAGGAATTAGCCGAATCTAATTTTTGAGAAATTCACTCATGTATAATGTAGAGTTCTTGTAGGCATTTTAGCCCTTAGAAAATAAAAACAATATTTTTTATAAAACAGTTGCTAATACCAGCCCTTAGTTTCATGGAAATAATATCACAAACATTATTTTAGGAGCCTAACATCTAAAGTAATGACGATGTCATATTTACTTCTATAGACAATCAGTAGACTGGATATAAAGTAATGCTTTAGCATTTCCCTTCCCTCCTGTATTGTTTGTACTATCCAAAAAGCAGCTTATAACATATAAGCATGTAATTAATTGTCAGAGGAAGGAAACGTCTTTAGTGACGCACTCTCTTGAGACAAATATCTGACCAGTGCAGCCTGTAACTTACCTAATAAAAACCCAACTAACACCTACATACACCAAAATACAAACTTTTATTCATAAGCTTCCTCTGTACGCTACTGGATCAATTAGCAGATGATGAATGATCCCACTCTTATATGTACAGTATTATGTGCCTTCATTATCTTATTGGTTTTACATGACAATCTTTTGCAGTAAAAACAACAAGAAGTAATCCCAGAAACTATGTTGCCATTACAATAACGTCTGATCTTTTTAGTTATCAGTAGGTCAATAACCAAGCTGGTAACTCCTCAATGACCAGAACGTTATACATGAAGAACCAATATGTGAGCTAAGTGATAGCAGTAGATGTTGTGTCTAGTTTTTCAGAGCTACCTGTTCACATTTTATACTCTTGCAAGGAAGTCTTATAAATTAATTAATTTAAGTGAGTAGTGTTTATTTTCTGTATGGTGTAGGATTAGTATCCCAGATGATCATGATCTGAGTATAGTTTCTATGCGAAATATTAATTGACAATTGCTGATGCACTGACAATAACAACATCTGCTGTGTAATACCATGGAAATCCTGAAAACATGACCTGCTAATGGTACATTAAAGGGGTTGTTCAAGTCTGAATCAGTTAGTAGGATAACATAAGCCTATATTCCCCCTCTTCCATTCCAATGTTCACTACTTCGGTCTTCTGTTTGCTGGTTTCTTCTGCCGAATAGGCCGCTGACTGGCTACAGTAGCAACATCACCATCTACATCTACATCAACTTTTTCATAGCCTGAATTGCTTCCAAAAAGTGATGTATTGAGTGAAGCAATAGCGAAACTGCAAGGGGTTGACTGCCGTTCCTGAAGAAGAAATTCCGTTAAATTGAAGACTGGAGAGACACTGTGCTGGAAGGGAGGATTTTTATTTTATTTTATAGGGTACCAGGACTATCCTTTTAAGTTTTGATGCAAACTGGACAATCCCTTTAAGACTGAAGTTGAGAATGCTGTGGACAAAACAACTAAACTAAGGAAGTGAAAAAATATTTGCACTCCAGCAACTTGTGAGATTTCTTTGATTCTTTAAAATTTGTAGCTTTATTAAATATACTTTTATAAAGTCATTTTTCAATGTCAGACATTCAAATGTTCAGGCAAGCAGTTCTACACCGACGCGTTTCGGGAGGCGTGTCCCTTATTCATGGTGTGGTTGTCAGAGTTACCTCATTTCCTTTATATAGTGTTGGAAATAATACATGATATAAATTAAAAATATATGCAAACAATAAAAACCTTTTATATTCGGTATGATGTTTTTATTAGCCTGCTGATAATGGTCTACGTACTATTAATTGTGAAAACACTGATGTCATGCGCTTATTTAATCAATGGAAATCCTAGTGTTTAGGCGGAATATCACCATGTCTGAAAGGTGATAGAAGTTTTTTTACGTCTCATACCTCCTCATTTATGGTCTATGTACTACCTCAAATTTACAGTTGCAGGTAATTGTGTAGTATCTCCTGCAATGACTATTATAAAGTGGCAGTGAGGCCATAGAACAATAGCTGTTGGTGTTTTTTTATTCTGATAGATGTCTGCTAATTTCTGTTTTTAAATTTATGCCCTAATGCAACCACCATTATTGTAATTACAATGGGAAACATAGGTGAATAGATATATTACGTTTCTTGTATTGCAATTGGCATTCGTTAAAATTTTTTATTTTTTCCTGTAACCATAGAAGAAACTCCTTTGTGCATTGTGATTTATGCAGTTGTGCATCTTTGTCAGTCCACAGCGAAAAAAACATTTGGTGTTCAACCAATTTTGTGTAGCCATTTCTTTTGTTTTTTATAAGGCTTGGAGACAGAGATTCCCTAATGTGGGGGCCTTTCTTGCAAACGAATCTGATATTTTTATACAGTGTCTCGCATGTTTTTTGTTCGAATATAAAATTGGTAGATTGTTTTTAACTAATTCTAACAATTTTTTGTATTGTGCACTATTATGTTGTACTAAAGACTTTATTTTCTTTTTTGTTTCTGTTGTTATTTCTTTCTTCTCATGAGGTCTATCTCTTGTTGATTTAGACACTTTTTTTATGGGCTGTTTTAAAGATCTTTCAGTGTAGCCTCACTGTCCTCAATCTTTTGATCAATTTTTCTTGTTTGTTCTTCGAATATTTTCTTTAGTGGAAGAATTACGTTTTAGGCGAATTTAGCTCCGCCGTTTATGGACTATTGTTGAATTTGTGTTTAGGACTTGATAGTGATGTATGCTTTAAATATTGTGTTTTTTGAGAAGTAATTTTCTATATGGAGTCACTGAATTTGATCATTTTCTATGTGGACCTTGAGAGTTATCACATCTAAAAAGTATAGTGTCATTATGCATTGTGATGTGGATTTTAAGTTGTAGTCGTTATGAATTTATATATTCTAGGAAGACATTCCACGATGTTTGCACGCTCCCCCTCACACACAGGAGGAGGTCATCAATGTACTCATACCACTGATGTGGTGAGGACGAGGACAACCATCCGGTAGGAATAATATATTCCTCCTACCATGCATCTATATATATGTTCGCGAGTGTGGGGAGATTTGGTCCCATGACGCGCTCTTCTTTGAGATAAATATCCCACATCAAAGAGAAAAATCAGTTGTTTTCTTATACAAAAATTATAGCACATGACGAGGAACTCATTAATGACAGCTGCATAGCGGCTCTGGTTCCTCAAAAATTTTCTCCAATATTAAAACATGCCATGTCATGTGGGAATGGAGGGATAAGAGTCCCACCACATCACACGAATAGCACCATTAATACTTGTTTTCCATTGTAGTTTTAGACATAGTGACACTAAAACTTTTTCGTATCACGTATAATATATAACAGGTGTCATGATCACAAGAGGCTGTAACAGATGTGTCTATCCACTTGCCCACAATGTTTCTCAGTAGCTGGATCCGATGGGACTTTACTTTAACTCTTATATGGTGGTGGGAAATATCTCCTTATGTATTTTGGAGGGAATTGCAGATTCGGGGTGATTGGTGTATGTAAATCATAACTTATCTGCTAACTCTTGGGCAATGGCGGGAGGGGGGCCCCCATATATATACCTTCATCTAATAATCGTTTTAATTTTTGTGTGTCTCTATTGCAGTGGTATAACTACCACCATATTGGATATAAATGCTAAAGGTCTCAAAGGGCTCGCTTGCAGCAGACATCTGGTGACGTTTGTCATTGTGAGTGCTTCTAATATTGCAGAGCAGAGAGCCACTGTTTACATCCAAAAGCCATTGGCTGGTACTGGCCTGCATTCTATGAGGCATTGGGAACACGTTGAGGACAAGCATTATGTCAGTGAATAGCACCGCAAGTGCTTGTGCTTGTGACAATCCAATCAGCACCACCCCTATTGCATCACCTCTTTCATTGACTATCTCATACTTGTTTGGGTGGGGACAGAAGATTAATGACGAGAAATTTTTTTTAGTCTTTGCCTCCTTGTGTTTTCAAGACAGTTGTAACTTTTTTATTTTTTCTTTTAAATGACGCAGTTGTATGAGGCCTCGTTGTATTCGCAAGAACAAGTTGTACTTTATGGGGAAGGGATGTTTAAGTTCACTTATAAATAATTGCATAATGCATGATTTATTTCAATTTGTTTGTTTTTAAAAAAACAATTTTTTCACCATTTCAGTTTCGCACTCTAATAACTTGTATATTAATTCTACACAGGTTATTACAGTTGTGTGAATACCTAATAAGTATAGGTTTTTTTTGTGTGTGTGTGTAATGGATGCACAATTGTTTTTTATGAAATATTTATTTTTATTGTATTTAATTTTTTTATTTTTTTTTACACTTTTTATGTTTTTTACTTTTTTAAAAATACCATGAAGGCTTTTTTCGTTCCTTTTTTTTTACACTTATTCATATATGCTAATAAAATTAAATCTGTGTTCAGTCTGACACAGGCAGTGATCAGGGCAGCACACAAGTATGCCCTGATTGTTCACTGGCCCTTATTACAAAGTCAGTCCTGGGGCTTACTCTAGGCGTGTCCCAGGTCTTGTAGATGTCACCAGGTGTCCCGGATCACCAGACTGTTGCTTGCGGGTGTCGAACTGCGTCAATTCAAAGGGTTTAATGAACTGGGGATAGTGGTGGTGGCCACCTGCTCCCTTGCGCTTGCAGGAGCTGCGCTGGGCTCAGGGCTGCATAGTACAGCCCCAATCTTAGCGCTGCTGCGGCACCAGGCGCGCTTATAACTCGATGTCTTGCAGCGATGTCAATAGGATGTCGTGCAGTCGAACAAACTGAATGACACGGTAGTCAAATGACATGTGGGCGGTATGGTAAGGGAATTGGTGGGATATATTAATGTTCAATGAGATACTTTATGGTGTTAATCATTAATTCATGAGGCATTCAAAATTGAATTCCTAGATGTGAGTTTACATTTAGAGGGGGAGGGTATTATTACAAAGGACTCTATGAAATCCACGGCCACAAATTCTCTATTACAATATGGTAGTTTCCATCCAGAACATCTTGCCATATGGACAATTTCTAATGTTAAGAAGAATAAACAGTATTATCTCAATTGTTGAGATTATTGGATAGGATGTGTAAAGGACCATATAGTGAGACATTGATTTCAAAAGCCTTTGAAGGCCAAGAATCAAAATAGATATCCTATGTTGTTTGGGTCTAGGAGATTTAGGCAACTGTTCACAGGGCAGGTCAGATATGACGTTTTAAATTGGGTTTTCTGCACTCCTGTCCTACAAGTGTCACTGCTGAGGACTGGTGTCACAAGGGGGCCTTATTTTGTTCTGTGTCATGAGATTAGGAGACGACTGCCCAAGTGAGTAGGCATTGGGATCCCTATATTGGAGCTGTACTTTGGCTAAGTTTAGGCTCTCCTGTTAATAGGTGGTGCTCCACCAGACTTGATAATAGAAAGGGAGTTAAATGAAGCAAAAAAGGGTTAAATGATGAGGTTAGAAATCAGGTTTTTAAATAGTGTGCATAGAGGTTAAGAGTTAAACATAATAAAAGTTACGTTTTAGTTACGTTTAGTGTTTTACAGATAGAGAACTGATAGAGTTTAAGTTTGCCTATGGCAAAACAGTAAATATAGTGATCAAAAGTCAATCTCTGTTCTCTTGCGAGATTCCCAATTTTTTGGAGATTATGTTGCTCTCACACTGTCTCATACTGGAAGTTCAACATGGCATCTTATGGCAAAGAACTGTCTGAGGATCTGAAAAAAAGATTTGTTGCTATACATAGAGATGACCTAGGCTACAAGAAGATTTCCAACACCCTGAAACTAAGCCATAGCATGGTGGCCAAAACCACACAGTGATTTAACAAGTCAGGTTCCACTGAGAACAGACTTCAGCATGGTAGACCAAAGAAGTTGAGTGCACATGCTCAGCGCCATATCCAGACATTGTTCAAAATAGACATATGAGTGCTGCCAGCATTGCTGCAGAGTTCAAAGGAGTGGAGGGTCAGCCTCATACCATATGTCACACACTGCATTAAATTGGTCTGCATGACTGTCATCCCAGATGGACAAGAAAGCCCACAAATACTGAAGACAAGTAGACTGAGGACATGGAATACTGGAACCATGTCCTGTAGTCTGATGAGATCAAAATAAACTTAAATGGTTCCGATGCTGTCAAGTATGTGTGGTGGTAACCCAGTCAGACAAGTATGTCTTGTCTACAGTGAAGCATGGTGGTGGGAGTGTCATGGTTTGGTTCTGCATGAGTGCTGCCGGCTATGGGGAGCTACAGTTCACTGAGAGAAGTATGAATGCCAACATGTACTGTGACATACTGAATTAGAGCATGATCCTCTCCCTTTGGAAACTGAGTCGCAGGGTAGTAATCCAATATGATAATAACCTCAAACATACCTCCAAGAGTACCACTGCTTTGCTGTCATGACTATGCCTATTCAGGCCACAGCGTGGTCCTCAGTTCGTGAGGTACGGCAGAGACTGCACTTTTGGTTATGAAATTGTTACTGTGCCTGTTTGTTGCCGTGTTTGAACATGGTCTTAAGTGGATCTGTCTATGTTAATTGATTCCTGCCACAGCCGCCTGTTCTCTGCTAACTTTGTTCTGGGCAGCAGATGCTTAAGCCAGTTTTGATGGACATCTGGTTGCACCACTTAGGCTGTGTTCTGGATGTCAGTGAGTCAGTCCATTCACTCTTTGGACTGGGTCCCTGACTTATTGTTTAAGTTCCATTTTGCTTTGGGCTCATTGTTGGTGATAGTCTTGTCATGACTGGATCTGGTGTGTGGTTTGTTATTGTCTGTTTGATTACTGTTTTCTTGCTTTTCCACTGACAATTCTCTTTGCTTCACGTTTTTGTACTGCATCGCTCGCTCTGGTTTTTGACCCGGTCTGTCCAACTTCCCATTTTTGTATTGTCTACCTTTTCTGTTCTCTTTGTTCACGTATTCAGAGGAGGGACCTCCGCCCAAATGCCACCGACTACTTAGGGTCGGGTAGGTAAGTAGGCAGGGACAGATTTTGGGGGCCAGGGCTCACAGTCTGTCTTCCTTTTTCTGTTTATCTGCTCTAGAGTTTCCTAACACTTGCTAAAGAAAATGAGGATAAAGGTGCTGGACTGGCCAAACATGTCTCCAGGTCTAAACAATATTGAGCATCTGTGGGGCATCCTCAAACAGAACATGGAGGAGTAGAAGGTCTCTAACATCCACCAGCTCTCTGATGTCGTCATGAAGAAGTGGAAGAGGACTCCAGTGCTAACCTGTGAAGCTCTAATCACAAGAGAGTTAAGGTAGCGATGGAAAGTAATGGTGGCCACACAAAATATTGACACCTTGGGCACAATTTGTCCACTTAAGGGTGTATTCATTTTTGTTGACAGGGGTTTAGACATGGATGGCTGTGTGTTGAGTTATTTTGTGTGCCCACCAAATTTGGAATGTTATACAAACTGTACACTAGCTTTACTTTGCATCAAAGTGTCACATCTTTAGTGTTGTCCCATGGAAAGATGTGAGAGGTGTACTCACTTTTATGAGATACTGTAAGAGGAAGTCATAGAAGAAAGCTCCAAGAAGAACTCATTCGGGGAACAAAGGTATGGATTTTTTTTTGCTTTTAATAGTGCAAGGAGATCACTGAAACTGAGTGGGGGCAGTATTACTAAGTGGGGCACAAGGAAGGCACTATTACTGAATTGAAACACAAAGGGGTTGCTATTACTGAGTGGGAACACAATGGGGGCATTATTACTGTATAGGGCCTAAAGGAGCACTCACTTTGTGGGAACAATAAAATTGGAACTTAATGTGTTTGTGGCCTATGAGGGACACAGGAAGAGGTATAGTTACTTTTTAAGACACACTGAGGACCACTGTTGCCCTATTGATAAGTTATAGAGCGGTGTTTGTGGCAGGGTAACCTTTGTACAAGGATAGATGTCCTGCACTCTTCTTCATAGATTACTTTTAAATCACTGGAATTCACAGCATGTCATGCTGTACTTAATGTTATTTTATAGTAATATTACCTGGTAACTATATAACTGTATATATAGAGAAAACATCCGTAATACAGCATCCTGAGGATTATGCCATATTTTTTGTTTTTGCCTAATTCCATATGAGCCCTATAGAAAGAGTAAAAAACTGGAGATGTGTGGAGTTAGTTTAGCTAAATAGACTTTGATGAGTGTTGAATTATTGCTCTGTAGAACTTCAAATTTGAAGGGAGTTATAATTTAGCCATGTGTATAAGCTTTTTAGGTCTGTATCCAAAAGTTTTCAGACATACTAAGGGTCCGTCCACACGGCATGGTTTCTTGGTTGAATTTTAAGACGTTGTGCGCATACGGAACTAGTCTGAAAACCGACGAGAAACTATCCCCATAGACGTCATTACAAAATGTGTTCAGTAGTCCACACTGAATGGATTTTCAGCTGGATCGTTTTTCAGCCACCGGCGTTCTGAAAAACTTGGAACATGCACAATCTTCTGCCTGAACCGTCCCCCAAAACCATGCAAAAGACAATAAAATATATTTTTACACATGCCATGTGGCCATACCCTAAGACTCTATTCACATCGAATTCAAGCTTCAAATTTGGCAGATGGGCAATTAAAATTTCTTGGCACGAGCTTTGAACGCACAACCAGAACATAGTATTTGGTGCCCATAGATCCTGTATTTAAAAACCATATATACTGAACAGTATACATTGTTATGTGGTGGTCTACTGCAGACAGCAAAGCACAAAACTATACTTTCCAATACAGTTAATATGTTATACAGAAGTACGCCTTCCTGTAGTGGAGGATGCTTACAGGACACACTGTAGGCATCCGTCGGCTCTGTAAGGCTCTATGGATGTGTTCACATTGAATCTAGTATTAACTGAATGAAGCCTAAACTAATAATTAGTAAAATAGCCTTTTGTATATGTGAACAAATACTTTTACTACATGCAATTACTACAATCAGGCTTCTTGATATTACACAGTGGGCCATGACAAATAAGAAAAAAAAGATCCCTTTAAATTCTAAACAGACCGAATCCGTGTTGAACTGTTCATAGCCTGAATGCCCACATCATGTAGTCATGAGGGCTCATTAGGGTGATGGATTGATAATAAACAGGCAGACTGAACGCTTTCATCATCACACAGCATTTTATGCTTCCAATTACACGTTATATTAACATAGAAGTCCCATGTATTTGCATGAAAATTGTTCTGGCAGTATCATGTGATACATATAAACAAAGCAATATGTCTGTACACTGTGGGGTGTCTTAAAGAGCCGAGAAAACAATTATTTAATCAGAAAACCCACTGATTGCTAATGAAAGCAAAACTCACAATGCCAAAAACGATGATGGCAGACGTGTTTTCGTGACAACAATGCATCTACTTAAGCTACAGAAGGAGAATTATCACGTACTTGGGTTTATCATATTTTTAAAATACAAATGATACATTCCTTACCTAGCAGATATTGCCCTTTGTTCCCTATGGGTTCACCTATTAGATGATTTTATGGCTGTAGCATTCAGTATGTATTGGACTGAGCGCAAAATTTTAATAACTTTTTAAAAAAGTGTCCTTTAATGTCTCAACAGTTCATGCTGTATGAGCAGTATGTGTTGTTTAAGATGGAGTAGGGAACATTAATCAAGGCAAATCTGCAAGAATTGTGGCTCAATTTGTGCCAAAAATAATGGCTTACATGCTTTACACCACATTGATTATGGGCGACATGTATGAATGACAGGCCAGTTCTAAATCGCTTTAAGGTAATGTAGAATGCGCCAAAATGTATGAACCTGTTCTTCTGCAGGTCATACATACAGGCGCAGTCTAGTTCCAATACGACAAGTGGGTCAGGCACCACCTTTAACTTGGTCTGGCTGTTCTAACTGTTCTGCGCCTAGATTTGGCATCAAAGAAACATAAATGTGTCTACTTCTATGAATGTGGTGCAACACCCGCCCAGAATGCCTCTAAACTTTGGCGCATTAAAAAGTGTCTTTGACGTAATACAAAGGGACTTATCGCGTCTGGTTTGGAGTGTACCTGGTCATACATTCTTTTTGGCTCAAAGTACTCCAGAAAACTGGTGCATCCCCATTCATACATGTTGCCCTATGTGTTTTAGACACTTTCTAGACACTTTGGGCGACATGTTTGAACAGGGCTGCGCCAGTTTTACACATTTACAGAGCAAGTCTCCAATGACTATTAGTTGATAAAGATTAAAGGTAAAGAATAATTTTAATAAATTATGACTACTAACACCGAACAATTATTGTTAGGATCACCCCAAAATGAGCAAATCATGACAGAAGTGTCTAGGGTAAAAGAGCCTTTAATGTGGCATAGTCGGTCTAAGTGCCAAGGACAGCATGAGCTGTAAATATAGCCCTGTTAGTGGGACAATCCTTAAAGGGGTATTCTGGTATACAGAACATAACTCCTATTGAAAGAATGTGGTGTAAAGTAAAAATCCTCAATGTATAGTGACTACTCAATTGATTTCCACATAATCAATCACCAGGTATTAGCCAAAATTGTAAAGTTTATAGCTTTTTACTAAGGGATATGACCTGTAGTTCCATTTCACCTTTCTGGTCAGGCATGCTCAGCTCCAGCATTAGAAGTTACAGATGGGTAAGCTGTGTTTCTATGAAACAACAAAAGCTGGGATGGTATGTAATTGAAAACTAATGTGAGAGGCAGTTAGGGGACACAATATGAGATGCACAAGAGGGTAGAGACTTGCTCTTCAACAGGCAGAAGAATAAAGGGAGAGAAGAACTGCCATCAATACATAATGGAAACTGTAATCTGCTAAAGAAAACTACCAAGCAAAATAATTGCCTATGGGTATAATAACAAAATATAACTTTTAATAATATCCTATAAAATAGTAATCACCCAAGGGGTAAAGCAAAAATAAAATAAACCAACACACCGTGGAGCACCCCCCCCGACGGGGGCGCCCCCCGACGGGAACACCCATTAAAATTGCAGCACCACATGGGGGAAAATGAAAAAATACATACACAAACACCCTCAAGACAAAAAAGCAAAAAAAGTATATATGATAACAACAGTGCCAAACCCAAAAAAAAAAAGAAAATTATAATTCACCAAACAAATAGACATTTAACAAGACAAAATCCAAGCGTTTCACCCACAGGTCAAGTGGGGTCACAGGGAATAAACAAAATTTTTATATCAATGCATGTATCAATAGCATGCCTTGTATGATGAGCTTTCTCCCTTTAAAAAGATGATGACAGGTGCAAGGACCTAGATGACGATCCCTTTTACTGACTAGATTGGATGTAAAAGAGACACTAGCACAGCCCTAGCAAGGACACACTCTATAATACCCAGGATAAAAAACTTCCCACCTTAAAACAGCTGTAGCCCGCCGCGTCCAACGGGGTACGGGCATGCGCAGCCAGAACTAAAGTTTATTAAGACAAAACTAGCACATGGAAATAGAAAACTCGCGGCGACCCCAAGAAACGCGCAACGCAGAACACGTGAAGGCAACGAGCCCCCCCCCAATGCCGCCGAATACCAGAGCGGCGCGCGAAAAACCCCGCATGCCCAAAACAGGACGGGGGGCGCGCACGGCGAACAGGACCCAGGAACAGCAAATAAGGCGCACAGCTGCAGACGGCCCGTCAGCAAGAGTGAACGCTTAACACCAGGATAACTGCATCAAGGGCAATAGATAAACATATGCAAAGTACTAGGTATAAAAAATGTGTCTATAAAAATTATATGCACAAAATATATAATAAATAGCCAAGCTGCATAGAAAAAACTAATAAATGGTAATAAATAAATAAACAAAAAGGTAACTAAAAAAAACACAAGAGATGCAATAATAATAGAGAGATAGGTTATTACAATATAGGGTTTACAGGGCCCAGACTAGAAAAAAGATGTAAACAAAAGAGAATTGTTTAAACCATATGGTTGGAGGGTTCTCAGATGGAAAATCCAGTGAGCCTCTCTTTGAGTAATTTTTATCAAAATCCCCTTTGGGGGGGGAAGGAGTGACAACTTCAATCACTGAAAATTTAATCGATTGGGGATGGTTGGTATGGATAGTATTTCATAAAAGACGTGCGAGGGGCGTGTCACGATGATGTTTGATATCGCCAATGTGCTCAAGAATTCGGCGTCGGACCTCCCTAATTGTTTTGCCCACATACATATAGGGACAGTCACACGATGCTTGGTATATCACGCCTCGGGACTTGCAATTTGCATAGCCGTTCATGCGAAAGGTCCTCCCGGTGGTGGTATTGGTGACTGTTTTTGGAAACTGTAATCTGCCAACTACATGGCTGCCACTGAGAAGGTGCACATACCCTGTTTCCCCGAAAATAAGACAGTGTCTTATATTGATTTTTGCTCCTAAAAAGAGCCTAAGACTTATTTTAGGGGGTGTCCCTTTTTTTTCCATGAACAAGAATTCACATCTATTGTTGAACAAAAAATCAACATGTATTAATATACTGTAGTGATTTCATCACAAACATCAGCATAAGCAGCCAAATGTCTTATTTTCGGGGAAACAGGGTAAGAAGCTGCAATGAGGCACAAGGTAATTATATCTAGTATGTTTAGGATGGAGGGTTAGAGTGACACTGTTTCTCTGGGTGCTATGACCCTGCAACCTTCTTTCAAGTTTTTTGTCCGAACACTGGAATAAAGTTTTGGATAGGACTTAAAATAAGAAGAACCACTGAGTTTGTTTTGCTTGTACATGAGTGAAAGAAATAAAAGTTCACTTGTTTGCAACTAAAAGTGCCTGGGGCCTTCAGGTGAGGGTCTGACCCCTTTCTATAGAGTAAAGTGGTAGGCTGTCTTCATTATATGCTTGTTGTTACATTCTTTGTATCATTTATGCAGAACTTCATTTGTAAGACTTCTATTCAATGAGAGAAGCTATATCCTGAAAAGAATTTTGCTACAGTTAAATTCCTGTGTTGTGTTACTTGGATTACTTTGAAGAATATTTGTTCTTCTTTCTGCGATGTGGTTGTTGTTTAGATGTTTGCGCTTCTAAACCTTAAACCATCTTCTTTCACCACAATTAAAAAATAAATTGCAAATCGGATTTTATTTCTAATCAGTGAAAACACAGCTTTGCACTTCTTTGCTTTTTCACTCATGTATGAAAAGAATTTGTGGTGTAATGATGTTCCTCCAGTGGGGAGCTGATGCCTGAAAAAACTGTTTTCTTTTTCTTTTGGATAGTTTTGTTGGCAGCTGGGACTGTTTTGACTGGTATATATGGCTAAGGCAAACACCTTTTGTTTTAAACATCTGGGCTTATAAAGAGGGCAGGTTTGCCCTTAGGGGTAGAAACACAGAACAGCTGTGAAATTGTTTTCTGTGGCTCAACATACTGAACTGAATTACCCTGGTCTACACGTATAGTTTGCTGTTTACATGATCAGATATACTAGTCTGAGCTGAGCTTGAAAAAATATTTGCGGCATGCACTATAATCCATCTACTCATTCCTCTTTTCTTGACCTGCCTCTTGTGGGGAACCAGGAATGTCAAACATTTTGACTGCATGCTTCTGCTCAGCATATTCTCTCCTCTAATTTGCACTTGCTCAATATTCGCCCATCCGGTGGCCAGTGGTTGCTAAATATTTCCAAAATAATCATCCATTTTATCAAAACAAAAGAGTTTACCCAGGGTGCACCTTCCTATAACATATGATTAGAGGTCAGACAAGGTGGAATGGGGCCATGGTCAACCTTTTTTTATTTGTGCTTTTTATATATCTTACACTCATTGACTCAAAAATAACACACCAAAAAGGAATTGTTGGAATTGAGAAAACTTTATGTGTGTCAATGTAATAATGACTTATTCAAGTGATATAATATGATACAACAGTAGAGTGAAACCAAAAGTTTATTGTGGAAATCTGTACAATGTTAAAGAAGTTCTAATACCTCATTGGACGACCTCTAGCCTGGATACAAGACAAGATATATATATTATTGCTCGGCACACTATATGCAGTAAGGTGCTAAGTCAAAGGATGAATTCAATCCAAATTCATTATTTGTATTATAATCAACAGAACTCTTCGTCTTGCATATCAGAAAATTTTATTAAATATTCATATTAAAAAGCGACACCAACATCATTCCCAACGTTAATGTCTCTATGATTAATATTTTATGATTAGATATTAAATTGCTTTGCTTATTGACTTAGTTTTCTTATAGATGTTCTTTGTGGAGGTTCATAATGTCTATTTGTGTTGCTTTGCTTCCGTCTCCATTCGCTATGTTTGAGTTATCTTCTATCTTGATTATTGTTAAAACCTGTTTAATAAAGATTTACCAGTGAGGGCAGAAACCAGGTCTAGTCCGCATCATGCCAGTACTTTAGTGACGTGCTTCCGGGTTGCTGGGCCAGTTGCGCATGCGCAGCTAGTATTTGTGACGGATCTTCCTTTCTGCGCTAAGGCCAGCCTGTGACCAGTACACAAAAACATGTGTTATACTTGCTTAGCATAAGATAGGCTATATTTTATAGTTGATATACATTGTATATACTTATATGATGGGACTGAATGACCTGATGAACTATTGATGAGTATCTTGATTGAATAAATAGTTATATGCACCATTCTGATGATGTTACTTTGGTGATGGGGTCACATAGCAATACTTGTTTAACATGTCTTATTGTTCATTTTATTTAAAACATTTTTTAACTATACGTGATGTATGTGATTAGGATTTTTTGTAATTTTTGCGTCTTTGTTTGTCTTGTTCTGTAGCGACTAATTCTGTAGAAAGTCTTGTATGACCGAAAACGTTAACGTTCTGAATGATGTTGGTGTCGCTTTTTAATATGAATATTTAATAAAATTTTCTAATATACAAGAAGAAGAGTGCTGTCGATTATAATATAAATAACAAGATAAGATATGGCTGGGCATGAAGGCATACAGGTTCCTGCAACAAATTTGCTCATAGATATTGCAGTCTGGGTCCGTAGATCCTGCACACTTGTAGGATGCCGAAGCTAGTGTCCCAACCAGTACCACAAATATGTGATTGGCAATAAATCTGGCGACCAGACAGGCCAAGAAAATGTTGCAGTCTGGCAGAGACAATCCTGGAAAACCCTTTCTGTGTATGAGCAAGCATTATCCTAAAATGCCAGTTGGAAGCCTTGCCATGTGAGGCAACACCTGTGACTGCAGAATATCCTGCATGTATCTCTGAGCTGTTAGTGTCCTTCATATCATTACTAGGAGTAACCGACTGTTGTATGGGATGCTCCGCAGTTGTTCACATCGGTAGATGGGTCAGGGTTTTGCTCCAGAATTGAATTGCTCACCACAAGGCCTCCATTCTCAAACAGGACTTGTCAAATCCTACACAAAGCTTGGCTTTGGCACTAAGGTTGATAAAGTTCAGTTCGTTTTTGAGACTAGTGCACACTAAGGTGACATGACTGGCTGTCAATGACAGGCTAAGTAATGGATGCAGTGAAGCCAATTTGCTTCTGCTAAGCACATGGAAATTGTCAGAGACATTTTTGTGTAATGAAGGTGCCACCTCTATCTGGATGGGTACAAGGAAACTGTAGGAGCTGCTTGTGCTTCTTGCGGAATCAAAGGGCTTGTCCCCATGGCACAGGCACGGTTTTTCAGATGGTTTGCGGTTTTAAAAACTGTCTGAAAACCAACAAGCAATGCTCCCCCAATGGCCGGATGTTTTTTTACACCACCGGCATTCCTAAAAACTTAGAACATGTTCATTCTACCTCCCGGTTTTCAGACAGAAGATAAACATGTTGGTGCGAAGGGGCACGGCTTGATTCCGCAAACGGTGGACAAAAGCCATCACCCTGCGTGACAAAAAAAGACTAAATACCGGTCGGGAAATCCAACCAGGATTTGGTCTTTACAGTGTAAACGCACCCAAACGAACCTCAGTACTGGTTGTCTGGGCCATCCAAACCCTATTCACCATAAGGATGTGCCCTCACTGCTCCCAACACCTCACAGCTTTGTTAAAATGGCTTAGATGGTTTGCCATTCATTACAAAAAACCTTCCGCTTCTCTCAGTCCAACAATGTCAACTCGACAAAATTTCTATATATACATACTGTATGTGTGTGTGTATATATAAAATATATATATATATATATAAAATACATATATATATATATATGTGTGTGTGTGTGTGTGTGTATATAAAATGAAAGGATGAAAAACATCTAGAAATTACAGCCATTTTTTAATATAGTCCCTCCATTTTCACAAGTTCAAAGATAATAGAAAAAAGTAACAAATTAATACATTAGGACTATTTTTTATACCAACTACTTTGCAGTCAATGTCTGTCTAAAGTCTGGAATTCATGGACATCACCAAATGCAGAGTTTCCTCCATTGACGTGCTTTGCTGGCACTTCACTGTAGCCTCCACCTGATTGTGGGTCTTTCTGTAATGTCCCGGTACTGCTCGTCCCTTTCCCTTTAATAGTCCTTGCAGGCCGTAGTAATAATGGACATTTACATACGCGATATCTCCCCATCTCTTTCTCCATTTTATAAAAGTCAGAACACATATATATGGAGTTTGCAAACCATGGGCATCTTGTGGATGCTTTAGAAAACTACATTTCCCATAGATCCCTGTTTTTGTCGCGTCATTATGAATGTGTCTTAAATGTACAGGAATGTCTGTTACAATCAGGTAATCTCCAGAACCAATCAGGCTTTCCTGTTTGGGCCTGGAAAAAAAGTTCAGTTACAACCGTTGCCTTGGTGCAGCAGAGTGTGCTCTTAGCACAGGGTTGAATACAACTGTAACGAGCAGCGGTAGTGGATCCTCTGGACCACTGCAAGCGATGGCGTAAGCCACGCCAGGGAGCGGGATCTAAGTAGGTCCCGGTTTTCACCGGAGACTGCCGCAAAGCGGGATGGACTTGCTGCGGCAGTTTTATCAGTCGCTTCCCTTGAAGTGACTTGCTTGTGGAGGCAGCTGAGGTGTAGCGTAGTACAAAATTGTAAGGCAGGCTTGTAGTCGGGGACAAAAGTTAATTAGGCTGTGCACACTAAAAAAATATCTGAAAACATAAGCATTTGGTTTCACACTGAAAAGGCAATAGCATACATCTAATACAAAAATCAGTGGCACACTAAAAACTAAGTGAAACATCAAGGTATATAGGAATATTGGAAATTTCATTACTGCTAAGGAAAAATTATGAAAAACCTGGGACTCTTAGTTTACAGTTTTGATCAAAGATTGTATTAAGCTCACCTCCAATAGGTTAAAGGGATCCCAGAACAGGTGAGTCCCTAACCACTAACATGTTACCCCATAGGAGTCGTTCGATTTCTCACGAGAGTGGCAAAGGAACTTGCAGCGAGGACAACTATCCTGACTGACTTTTAGGAGGCGAGCAGGGGTGCAGCAAAATGAGATTGCATTTCTAAATAGACTACAAAAGTTAATTAGGCTGTGCACATCTAAAATATATTTTGAAAAACATAAGCATAGGTGCACACTGAAAAGGCAATAGCATACATCTAATACAAAAATCAGTGGCACACACTAAAAACTAAGAGAAACATCAAGGTATATAGGAATATTGGAAATGCAATGCTGCTAAGGAAAATATGAAAAACCTGGGACTCTTAGTTTACAGTTTTTGATCAAAGATTGTATTAAGCTCACCTCCCAATAGCGTCAAGGGGATCCCAGAACAGATGAGTCCCTAACCACTAACATGTTACCTCGCTAGGAGTCCGTTCAGACTACAACTTCTCAGGGAGTGGCAGGAACTAGCCTAATTAACTTTTGTAGTCTATTTGAGAAATGGCAATCTCATTGGCTTGCTGCACTCTGCCGCCTCTTTTAAACCAGTGCAGGATAGTTCAATTGCAAGTTCCTGCCACTCCCTGAGAAGTTGTAGTCTGAACGGACTCCTAGTGAGGTTACATGTTAGTGGTTAGGGAATCACCTGTTCTGGGATCCCCTTGACGCTATTGGGAGGTGAGCTTAATACAATCTTTGATCAAAAACTTTAAACTAAGAGTCCCAGGTTTTTCATATTTTCCTTAGCAGTAATGCATTTCCAATATTCCTATATACCTTGATGTTTCACTTAGTTTTTATTGTGCCACTGATTTTTGTATTAGATGTAGTCGGGGACAGGCAGGAAGTTCAGGATAGGCGGCAAGGTTCGTGGTCGAGGACAGGCAGGAAGGTCATGAAAGGCAGCAAGATTCGTGGTCGAGGGACAGAGGCAAATGGTACGGTACACGGTAATCAGACAAGACTTCAGGAATGCTTTCTCAGTAGGCTAATGGCACTAAAGATCCGGCGCTGGACACAGGAAGGAGCAGGCTTTAAATAGGGGCAGCGACCGGCTATGGAATTTACCAGTGCGCTGGCCCTTTACATTTAACAGTGCCGGCGTGCGCACGGCCTATGAAGCGGGGCCGCGCGCCGGGAAGTAGAGACACAGTCAGGAGCGTGGCTGGGTAAGTTGGAGCGAGTATGCCCGCGGCCCGACATGCGCCCGCGACCCGGAGGGGGGGGGTCGCGGGAGTGACAACAACTCAGTGTGGTAGCTGTAAAATATACCATTTCCTCCAGCATTACCAAGAGAAGTCTTAGCCTCTTATGCTGTACTACTGAATACCTCTTTTCCTACAATCAAGTACTTTCGCAGAGAGCATTTTCCTCTGAATCCCCAGTCTGCTACTACCAAATACTACAGACCTGTTCATCCACACACCTGGGATCAATACACAGTTCTCAAGTAAGTCTGTGGGACACGGAGTTAAGGAAGAGCACATAGCTGGACTGTTGAAACTTGAGGGTCTCCCGTCACAGTCCCCTGCTTCTGTATTTATGTGTACCCAGTCATTGAGGCACAGCCCCCTGGATGCAGGCCATCATTAGAATCATATATAGTAAACTACCCAAGTACCTACAAGCTAGCAAAAGAGACTGTTATCTAACTACTCCATCACCTGATTACTTGGATATCTCTATAGCAGCCACTGTATTGTTTGTGAAGTTCACTATTATCATAATCATAACTGTACATCTGTATTACCTCGTCCTGCTAAGTAAAGAAGCAACAACTATCTCCGAAGCTTGGTTGTCTGTCATCATTGTCAGCTGCCACGTGGGGGCGGGTAGTTGGGGACATTCGAAGGTTTCTCTGGACATCCGGGACCAGAGTCATCCTACCGGCCATACTGTTCATCCTACCCGTGACATATATATATACCTGACCCCAACACCATCGGTATCCCGGTTGTTACATTTCTGTTTCACATTTTATCTTCAGAAGCTGAAAAGCATGTTCGTTCAGCTTGAGGTCAAATGACTAATTTAGCTGTTGACACATACTCAGTAGCTTTTGGGTTGCTTTTATTATATGTTTGTGATCATTTACAAATCCTTTATTCCCTAATTTTCACATCATTTAACTTACTCTAAACGGAAAGGAAATCTCTTTAGAATTGATCTAATTACATCTATCTGCAGTCACATCAATAAACATCAGTGGCCAGTCCTATTGGTAGCCATCCATGCCTTTGCCTTAACATCACTTCCATCATGTTTGACAAATGATGCTGCAGTCTTTGGATCATGAGTCTTTCCTCACCTTATTCATATTGTTCTCTTCCCATCATTCTGTTACAAGTAAATTTTGTTTTAACCTATCCAAAGAATCTTGATCCATTATTGAACAGCTTTTTTAAAAGATATTTTCTAGGAGTTTTATTTGCATTCATTAAAGAGTCTCTGTAGACTTTGACAGTGTTACAGTTGAAACCAGAAATTTACATACACTATATAAAAAGACACATAACATGTTTTTCTCACTAACTGACATGAAATCAGAATAACCCGTTTTTGGTCAATTAGGATTACCAAAATTATTTATATTTGCCAAATGCCAGAATAATGAGGGAGAGGGAATTTTTAAGGCATTTTTATTACTTTCTGCAAAGTCAAAAGTTTACATACACTAGGATTACTATGCCTTTAAACAATTTGGGACAGCCCATATGATGATGTCATGTTTTTGGAAGTTTGGATAGGTTTAATGGCAACATCTGAGTTAATTAGAGACACAGCTGTGGATGTTTTTAATTCAAACCAGAAACACACTGCTTCTGTGTGTAACATCATGGGAAAGTCTAAAGAAATCAGCCAAGATATCAGGAAGACAATTGTGGACTTGCACAAGTATATATACAAGATATATGAAGGTGCCTCATTCATCTGTACAAACAATTATATGCACGTACAAACAAGATGGGAATGTCCAGCCATCATACCGCTCAGGAAGGAGACAGGTTCTGTGTCTCAGAGATGAACGGGCTTTAGTCTGACATGTGCATATCAACCCAAGAACAAAAGCAAAAGACCTTGTGAAGATGCTAGCAGAAGCCAGTAAGTTTGTGTCATTATCCACAGTAAAACGAGTACTGTATCAAAATGGGCTGAAACGCCACTCTGCCAGGAAGAAGCAATTACTCAAAAGGAAACATATAAAAGCCAGATTAATGATTGCAAATGAACACAGGAAGAAAGACCTACATTTTTCGAGACATGTCCTGTGGTCTGACGAAACTGTTTGGCCATAATGACCATCATTACTTTTGGAGGAAAAAGCAACAAGCTTGTAAGCCTAAGAACACCATCCCAACTGTGAAACACGAGGGTGGTAGCATCATGTTGTGAGGTTGTTTTGCTGCAGGAGTAACTGGTGCACAAAATAGATGGCATCATAAGGAAAGAAGATTATGTGGCAATACTGAAGCAACATCTCAAGTTATCAGCGAGTAAGTTAAGGCTAGGGCAGAAATGGGTCTTCCAAAGGGACAATGACCTGAATCATACTGTAAAACTAGTTACAAAGTGCTAACGAAGTCAATGTTTTGGAGTGGCCGTCACAAAGCCCTGATCTCAATCCTATTAAAAATTTATGGGCAAAGCTGAAAAGGCAGGTACGAGCAAGGTGACCTACAAACATGGCTCAGTTACACCAGTTCTTTCAGGAGGAATGGGCCAAAATTCCTACCAACTATTGTGAGAAGCTTGTGGGAGGATATCCAAAACCCATGTCATACAGTTTAAGGGCAATGCTACCAAATACTAATGAAATGTATGCAAACTCTGCAGAAAGTAATAAAAATGCCTTAAAAAATTCCATCACCTTTCTGGCATTTGGCAAATATAAATAATTTTGGTAATCCTAATTGACATAAAACGGACAAGGTTTATTCTGATTTGATGTCAGATAGTGAGAAATACATGCATATGTGTCTTTTTATATAGTGTATGTAAACTTATGGTTCCAACTGTATGTCTACCTCTTGACAGTGTTCATGAATTGGCTAATTATTGTTAAGAGGTTTTTCTGTACCTGTGAAAGAATGCTACAATCATCCACTTAAGTTGTCTTCTACTGTATGTTCCTCTAGGCATGCTGATGTTGTTGACCTCACCAGTGCTTTTTTGTTTGTTTGTAAGAACATACCAAACTGTTGATTTGGCCACTCGTATAGCCTCTGATATCTTTTTGACAGATTTGTATTCTTTTGCTTATGCCTAATGATTGTCTCCTTTAATTTCATTGATACCTCTGTGGACCACAAATACAAGTGTAACACCTTGAATTAACTTTAGACTTATTATCTCCTTAAATTGTCATGAAATTAAGAAAACTACATATCAGACAATTGTCCAAATACTTTGGAGCTTATGAAAACAAAGGTAAGTTATAAACGAATAGCTGTTCCTAAATGGTTAATAGAATATTTTTGTTAAACTCCCTGAATTAAAGCTGAACATCTGCACTATGATGGCTATGTTTCAAACCCATGTTGGTGGTGTGCAGTGGTTAAATCTTTAAATTGTATTTCTACCCAAATACTTCTGAACCCAAAGTGGTTCATAGAAAAGCTTCAAACCTACCATCATGGCTGTTGGATGTACAGAGAATTTTCAGAGTTCAACAAGTAGACCTGACCCTGCTAGCCTTCTCTCCAACATGATACTCCACCACCACACAGAGACTAATGTTTAGGAACATAGCTATAGGGGGGTGCAGAGGTAGCAGACACTACCAGGTCCTGCAGCATGAGGGGGCCTAAAAGCTCTTCTGCAACATAAGTACCAATATTGTAAATGACACCTAGTAGCTGGGGGGCCCACTTCACTTATCGCATTAGGGTCCAAGAGCTTCAAGTTACGCCTCTGCCAACATTCATATTTCTGAGGTCCTGTTAAGATAAGCTGCTTATAAGACTCAACCAAGTATATGTCCATATCAAGAATTCCTGGTATGCAAGAGATGACCCTTTGTGTAGATCTTATCATCTTTTGTGATGTAAAAACAACCCTCCCTGTAGTATATAGAGGCGAAACCAAGTGGTGACCTAAATATTTGACACCATTTTTCACAACTGATTGCTTGTTTTCAATGATGATACTTATAACATTATTTAATTGTGGTCAGATGTTTTTATTTGATTTTTTGTGTACTGGTTACTGGTTTGGAGCATTGGAGGCTCTGTTAACATTTAGCTGCATAGAGTGGGGAAAAAAGTATTTAGTCAGCCACCAATTGTGCAAGTTCTCCCACTTAAAAAGATGAGAGAGGCCTGTAATTGACATCACAAGTAGACCTCAACTATGAGAGACAAAATGAGAAAACAAATCCAGAAAATCACATTGTCTGAGTCTGAAAGAATTTATTTGCAAATTATGGTGGAAAATAAGCATTTTGGGCGACATTTCCCAACACGGCAATGCCAGTTTTTTGGTCTACATTGCGCTAAAACCGCTTTTAACGCCATATTTTGGATGTAAATGAACTGTCGTACACCAAAACTAGGCGCATTTTATGCCGGAACCAACACATTGGAATGCGGCTAAAAATGATGCGCTGTGCGCCTCCATAACGAAATCCGCCTACTGAGGCGCATAGCACATCATTACAAGTATATATGTGTTAGGCGCATTTCACATTATACAAGTATGTGTTAGGCGCATTTCATATACTTGTAATAATAAACTATGCGCCTCCGTGCGCGATATGCCTCGATAGGGGCATTACATACTCTACCAATGAAATTTTTGTGCCACGAATAGCGCAAATCGCAGCACATAGCTTATCATTAAAAGCGTATGTAATGCCCCTATCGAGGCACATCGTGCACGGAGGCGCATAGCTTATCATTACAAGTATATGAAAGGCGCCTAACACATACTTGTAATGCGCCTAACACATACTTGTAAAATGTGAAATGCGCCTAACACATCTACACTTGTAATGATGTGCTATGCGCCTCAATAGGCACATTTCGTTATGGAGGTGCACAGAGCATCATTTTAGGCGCATTTTGTTGACTATGCAAGGTATACCTGATGCCAAATTTTTGATAGGGTCGGACTTTCTGGCACACTTTAAACTTATTTAATGCGCCTAAAAACTGACATAGCACTGCCAGTTTTCGGACATCTCGCCCTTTGTTTATCATAGTTGAGGTCTATCTATTATGTCAATTACAGGCCTCCCTCATCTTTCTAACTGGGAGAACTTGCACAATTGGTGCCTGACTAAATACCTTTTTTCCCCACTGTATCTTATTATACTAGGAAGGACTTGTTAAAAATAAATAGTTTAATTCAGTGCACATTTCAGTCTGATATTTATTCTACTTCTTTCTATTTCAAGAAGTTTCAAGTTAATATATCAGACCCAAAGATGCTTTGTAAATCCTCTATTGCCTCGACACTTTTTATCTTTGTTTTTAAAAGGGAAAGGTCAAATCAAACTGACTTTGGTGGGAAGCCTGTGATAAATCTGCCATTATGTAACTATTCAAACTTCAAACAGACTCAAAAAGACAGGATGAAAAATATGGCAGCAATGTTAGTTCTAATTTAATAGAACCACATGGTCTATTTTTACAAATACAGCTATCTTCCAGACACTGGCCCTGGTCAAACATCTAGAACATCACAATTGCAGATAAAAAATAACCACATGGACTGAACATCCATTTTTCAAAGGCATCTATTGAAGTTAGCAAATTGTTCTAAGAAATGAACATGAGGTTCATGCACATTTTGATCAAGCTGCAAAAGCTCACTTGCCACTTCACGGCAATCTGTTTAAAGTGGGTCCCGACCCTAGATATTTACAAAATCTTGGAAGCAAGAGTTCATCTTTAAATACTACTATCAAATGTAGGTATCAATTTCATGGATATAAAACTTATTGTTAGATTTATCTTGTAGTGATCCTGAATGACAGACTATATTTTAATCCAGTAATAAAAATCACAGTTCATCAGGTTCCAGATGTTAAATATCCCAGAAATCTTAGCAAAGAGCTTGTTCTTAGAATTTGCTTTCTGGGTAGTCCTGTGAGGAAAATCTGGCCCATGGGCCATAAAGGACCTGACCATGTGCTTGATGTACCCAAGTCATCAAAAAATGTCAGGAGCTTCAGAGACCAGCAGATGCATAGTAGCAGGTCTCATTAAGGCTGTTCGTTCCACTTGTTTGTTTATTCGGGGACACCAAAAGCATTAAAAGCTCTAGGCCATGCCATTTCTGTCCGAATATGCTACTGCACATCAGAGAAGAAAGCGCCTGCAAATCTTAGCATGGGAATAACGGAGACTCAGGCATATTGCATCTAAATCCCACAGGAGAGGGGTATCTAGGATGGCTATTCCTTCTTACCTCCGGACGTGCTTGTCCATGCTCCGTACCCCTCAAGCCTCTTTGGTCTAATATTTGGCCATACCTACTAAATTATTTTCTGCCATATTCTAGATGTCACTTGATAAAGGCCTTTGTAGCCGAAACGTCGTGTATTTAGACATCTATTTATATTGAAATGAATGTCAATCCGCATTGCATTGTACATATGTCTATCTGATACTCTGTATCTACTTTGTGAACTAAGTGCAATACTCAGATTTGTCTATTGTCTTACCCCGGCTATCTGTTAATAAATACTCCTTTAAAAGCAATCCTACGGTGTGCGGTGGATTTATATGTTTATTTATCACTCACGATACATTGTCACCACAGCAGCACACGAACAATTCACAAACTGCACAGTTTCAGAAATACTGCCACTCTTGGCCTGAAAGCCAATATTCACCCCTTTTACCCATGACCACAATGAGAGATATTTGTGCACACAGCTTATTGCACATTTTATATAACAACCAATCCAGTTCACAACACGTAACTTCCTTCATGAGCTGCATGCTGCCAACATTGAAACTAGAAAGAGGTCATGGTAATAGGACTCAAATGTGTACTACTGAGAAAATATGCTAAAAAGTCTTTGAAATAAAAAAATATTATTATTAAAATTAAAAGAACCTCTTTCCTGTTTATAAAAAAAACAGCAAAAAAAACCCCAGGCCACAGGTATGAAAATTGGGCTTTTTCCTCTTGTAACTAGGTCTATTATATTAGCTCTAATTACAAGGGAATTCAGCCAAACAAAGTTATCTAAAGGTTCTCCCAGAGATCTTTTATCTGACCTTATGGGGAACACTATGGGCCATATGTAGGAAAACTAGGTCTAAAATTCACTTTGTTGCCCATAGCAACTAATCAGAGCGCCCCTCTCTTTTTTCCAGAGCACTATATGAAATGAGAGGGGCGATCTGTTTGGTTGCTATGGGCATCAAAGTGAGTTTCCGACCTAGACAGTTTTCATACATGTGGCCCCCCATATGCACATAATTAGCATTGTTGTCCTTAATGTTATGTTATTGATCCCTTATGTTGAACACTGTAGAAAAATAAAACCCAACACCAGAAATGCAGGAGGTATTTTTTATCCTGCCTCCCAGAAAAAAATGTAATAAAAAATTATTAAACAGTTGCATATACAGTACCCCACATTAATAAAACAACGCTTCATGTTGCAAAAAAAAAAAAAAAGCCATTGTTATTCTCTAATTGTAAAAAAAGTTGTTGGTCTAAGAAAAAAGCAAGCTAGTAAAACAGCATAACTATGGGGTTTTACCAGAATTGCACTTGCATACAGAATAAAACTAACAATGGAAAAATAAAAAAGTTGTTCTTGGAGGGTGAAAATAAAAAAAACTAAAATAACCACATCATTAAGGGGGTTAAAGCTTGCCAGATAATTTGAAGTATAAGATGGAAAGGCAATGTATTTGCACACATGTTTAACTGTATGTTCTTGGTTGTGCAAGCAGTACATGCACAACCACCTCTCTGCTTGCTGTGGTCAGGGCACAAACAACAATTGGTAGTAATGGGACCACCATGGTTAAGAGTTAAAACCCACATCTGTTACTGTTCAATCTTATGCTTCCAATTATCCAGTAAGTATTTTTGAGTAACTTTTTTGTTGCTGTTTTGTGCAGACAGATGTGGCATTAAAGTCTACAGTGCAGTATAAAATACACTATGGGCGACATGTCCTGTTAGGGCTGCACCACTTTTTGGTGTATTTTGCACTAAAAATCTGTTGACGCTGTATTCTCTATATAAACGAACTGTGGTACAACAAAACTAGGCGCATTTGACACTTCTGAATGCGCCTAAAGTAGTTAGCAATGCTAGTATTGATATGGTATACGCCTTTTTTTTGTGGTATACGCCTAAATTGGGCGCATTAAATATGCTATACAAGGTATACCACATGCCAGATTTTTGACAGGTTTGTTTATTCAGGCGCATTAGACACTCATTTAATGTGCCTTAAAATTGGCGTGGAAGCGCCTCTTTTCTTACATGTCACCCTATGTATGGTATATTTTATGTTGTTGTAGAGGCCATGTCTACACTGCCCTGGTTTCTGGTTGGATTTTCGGCGTATTCAGTATTTAGAATCCACTGAAAATCTGAGTGTAACCAGTGTCCCATAGACCTCAATAGAAAATCCGTGTTGTAGTCTACACAGGGGGTTTTCTACTGTTGGATTTGTAAACCGTTGGCCGGCCATCAGAAGATAGAACATGTTTTATGTTCCGTCAGATTCCCGTCAGATTCCCATACAGTCAAAGTACTTGGCTGGTGGCAAATCCAAAAACTGACCATGCCAAAAACCACGGTACGACAATGTTAAAATACCGTCAGATTTTCGATAGTATTTTAACATAAGCTGTGCAGACATAGCCTAGGGGTCAGTGGCTTTTTTAAAAATGCAGCAAGCTCTTGGTATAGTGTTTTTTCTAAGCTTTTCCCATATTTCTCTATAAAATGCCACCAAAGGCATTTGTAAAAATAATATGAAAAATGTTTAATATTCATGGCATTTTTAAAAGCAAAATACAACACAGGAATAAAACATGTAGCTATTTAAGGGCCTCTGTTATCTAAAACTATTCCCAAAAGAAACACTACTAATACATTGTGGTATACCTACTGTACCTGGCACAGGACCTAAGAATGTCACAAGGCGCACTCATTCCCCGGGGTCCCCCCTTGCGCCCGTACCAAGCAACACCGCGGTCCAAAGCCGCCCTCGCTCGTTCAGGCGCAAACACTTACCCGGCCTCGCTCCTGCCTCCCCGCGCCTGTCTGCCGGCCGATGCGCGCGGCCCCGCTCCCTAGGGGGCATGCGCGTCGGCGCTCCTGGATTTAAAGGGCCAGTGCGCCGGTAATTGGCCGATGCCGGCCGCTGACCCTATATATTGCTCCACCTCCCGGAAGCACTTTGCCGAACCCATAGTGCCCATACCTATGCGAGGAAGCCCTTTCTGTGTTACGGTTGCCGTTTCCGTGTACCAGTCCGTCCGGCTTACATTCTCTGACCACGAACCTTCGCTGCCTGCCCTGACCTTCTGGCCCGTCCCCGACTACGAGTTTGCCTGACGATTCTGCTCTACGCTGCATCTCGGCTTCCACCGCAAGCAAGTCACCTTAGGGGTAGCGACCTGGTGGAATCCCACCGCAGCAAGTCCATCCCGCTTTGCGGCTAGCTCTGGTGAAAACCGGGACCCACTTAGACTCAGCTCCCTGTCGTGGCCCGTACCACCGCTTGCGGTGGCCCAGTGGATCCCCTACCTCAGTCCGTTACAGTTGAATTCGGCCATGGATCCCGCCAAGGTGCCATTACCCAGTGTGGAGGACCTTACGTCTGTCGTGGCTCAGCAGTCCCAGCAACTGGTGCAACAGGCGCAGCAACTTAACCAGTTGACCGCCATGATGCAGCAACTTATTGCCTCTCAGCAACAGCCTCCGTCTCCTCCCGTAGTTCCTCCTACTCCAGTCATTTCGCCTGCCTCCGTGGGACCCAAGCTCCGTCTGTCGCTACCTACTAAGTTTGACGGAGATCCGAAACTCTGCGGGGGGTTCGCTACACAGTGCTTCATGCAAGTGTAACTGATGGATGACCAGTTTACATCTGAATGGTCAAAGGAGGCATTCGAGGTCAGTTTACTCTCCAGAAAGGCCCAGGCTTGGGCGACACCTCTCTGGGAAAGAGCTGACCCTGTGACGTCGGACCTGCGGACCTTTTTCAAGGAGTTTCGTTTAGTGTTCGAGGAGCCTGCACGTGCATCCTCTGCGGAAACCGCTCTACTGAACTTGCACCAAGGAGAGTCTACTGTAGGGGACTACGCTGTCCAGTTCCGCACGCTGGCCTCTGAGCTGACCTGGAACGAGGCAGCCTTGTGTGCTACCTTCAAGAAGGGTCTCTCCGGCAGAGTCAAGGATGCCATGGCTGCAAGGGATCTCCCGACGTCCTTGAGTGAGCTGATCCATCTGGCCACTCGCATCGACGTGCGCTTTTCCGAGAGACAAGAGGAGCTCCGTCAGGAACGCGACTCGGTCCGGCCTCGCCGGTTCCCTCGTCTGGCTCCGGTGTTCCAGAAGCCTCCTCTGCCAACTCCACAGCACTCCGGTGAAGAACCGATGCAAATCGACCACGTCCATCTTACAGAACAGGAGCGGTCCCGACGTCGCACTGAGAACCTGTGCTTGTATTGTGCCAGTCCGGAGCATTTCCTGAGGGACTGTCCTTTGCGCCCCCGTCCGGGAAACACACGCACCTAGGGTACTTAGGAGAGGCATCCCTGGGTGTGAACAGTTCCTTTACTCATTTGACTATGCCGGTGCGTGTCGTGTTGGGTGCCGGAGTTCAAGTTCAAGTCCCTGCCTTCCTTAATTCTGGGTCTGCCGGGAACTTCATGGACGCTGCCTTAGTGTCGAGACTTCGTCTTCCGGTGGTCCGCCTCGAAAAACCCTTGGTCCTTTCATCTGTGAGTGGTGAGATCCTGCGTGACTCCATTTGATTCCGCACTGAGCCAGTGTCTATGCACGCTGGGCGCTCCATGGAGAGAAGATCGCATTCTATGTGCTTCCCCACTCCTCTTCGGCAATCCTGTTGGGGCTCCCCTGGCTGCAGTGCCACGCCCCTATGCTGAATTGGGAGACAGGCGAAGTAGTGCGTTGGGGGCAAGGCTGCCAAACTTGTTGCCTTGCAGCACCTCGCCCGGTGCTCCCCGCTTCTCTACCGACACCCTCTAAACCCTTGCCGGGTCTGCCTCCGGAATATCAAGATTTTGCGGACGTATTTTCTGAAAAACAGGTGGAGACCTTACCACCTCATCGTCCCTACGACTGTCCCATTGACCTGTTGCCTGGCACGAGTCCTCCCCGAGGCAAGGTTTATCCGCTATCAGTTCCTGAGACCGAAGCCATGTCGGCCTATATACAAGAGAACCTCTGGAAGGGCTTTATCCACAAGTCCACATCCCCTGCTGGTGCTGGATTCTTCTTCGTGGAGAAAAAAGATGGCTCTCTACGTCCCTACATTGACTATCGTGGCCTGAATAAAATAACCGTGAAGAACCGTTACCCGATACCTTTGTTCAGGGAGCTCTTCGACCGACTTCGCGGGCCAGGATTTTCTCCAAATTAGAGCTACGTGGAGCCTATAATCCCATCCGCATTCGGCAGGGCCATGAGTGGAAGACGGCGTTTAACACACGTGACGGCCATTTCGAGTATCTGGTTATGCCTTTCAGGAATTTTTGAATGAGATTTTTCGTGACCTCCTTTACTCCTGCGTTGTGGTATACCTGGACGACATTCTGGTCTTCTCGTCTGACCTAAAGACGCACCGTCTCTATGTGCGCCAGGTTCTTAGACGTCTCAGAGAGAACCACCTATATGCTAAGTTGGAGAAGTGCCAATTTCATCGATCCAGCTTGCCTTTCCTCGGGTATATAATCTTTGACAAGGGACTTCAAATGGACCCGGCCAAGCTGTCTGCCGTCCTGCAGTGGCCCCGCCCTCTCGGTCTACGAGCCATCCAGCGTTTTTTAGGGTTCGCCAACTACTACCGCCAGTTCATCCCGCACTTCTCCACGTTGGTAGCCCCAATTGTGGCTCTTACCAAGAAGTCGGGTAATCCTAAGGTTTGGCCACAGGCGGCTGAAGAGGCGTTCTCCCGACTCAAGTCGGCATTTGCATCGGCCCCGATCCTGTCCCGTCCGAACACTGAGAAGCCTTTTTTCCTGGAGGTGGATGCTTCTTCCGTGGGAGCTGGGGCGGTGCTCACTCAGCATGATCTTAAGGGCAAGACCATCATGTGTGGTTTTTTTTCGAAAACTTTCTCTCCAGCCGAGAAGAATTATACGATTGGAGACCGCGAGATGCTGGCTATTAATTTAGTCTTAGAGGAGTGGCACCATCTACTGGAGGGGGCTCGGCACCCAGTCACCATTTATTCAGACCACAAAAATCTTGTGTATCTGCAAACAGCCCAGCGCCTTAACCCCCGGCAGGCTCGCTGGTCCCTCTTCTTCTCGCGGTTCAACTTTGTGATCCATTTCCGTCCTGCCAAGAAGAATGTCAAAGCAGACGCCCTGTCCCGTGCCTCTGATGTTTTTGGCGTGGATTCGCCTCCTTGTCACATTATCCCACCAGTTCGTTTAATCTCCGCGGCCCGAGTGGATCTCCGACAGGTAACCCCTGGCAAGAGCTTTGTGCGCCCTGCGCTTCGCAAGAAAATTCTGAAGTGGGGGCATGGGTCGCGGGTAGGTGGCCATCCTATTGTGCGGAAGACGGGACAGCTCATAGCCCGCTATTTTTGGTGGCCTGACCTCGTCAAAGATGTCAAGGACTTTGTGGCATCTTGTCCAGTTTGTGCCTGCAACAAGACGCCTCACCTTAGGCCTGCAGGTTTGTTTCAACCCTTGCCTGTTCCTAATCGCCCATGGCCCCATGTCGCCATGGACATCATTACAGATCTTCCGTCATCCGCTGGTAACACTGTCATCTGGGTGGTCGTGGATCGCTTCTCAAAGATGGCACACTTCGTACCTTTGCCTGGCCTGCCCTCTGCACCTCGCCTTGCGAGTCTTTTTTTTCTGCATATTTTCCTTATACATGGTCTCCCTCTTCATATTGTTTCTGACCGCGGAGTATAATTCGTGTCAAGATTCAGGCGATCTCTCTGTGCCCAGTTAAAAGTGAAGCTGGATTTCTCCTCTGCGTATCATCCCCAGTCCAATGGGCAGTTGGAGAGGGTCAACCAGATCCTAGAGAATTACTTGTGCCATTTTGTCTCCGCCCGACAGGACGACTGGTCGGATTTGCTTCCCTGGGCGGAGTTCTCCTATAATTCTTTGGATTCTGCCTCGACTGGTGCCTCTCCATTTTTTGTGGTGTATGGACTTCATCCCCGCCCTCCCCACCCACTGGCGCCCGCCACGGATGTTCCTGCGGTGGAGACCCTAGTTCGCGACTTGAAGGCTATCTGGAGTGACACTCAGCGTTCTCTGCAACGGGCCTCTGCCCTGTCTAAACTCCAAGCGGACAAGTACAGGAGACCTTCTCTATCTTTTGCCCCCGGGGATAAGGTCTGGTTGTCATCCAGGTTCGTTTGCCTAAAGATCCCTAGTTACAAGCTAGGCCCCCGCTATCTCGGTCCGTTTGTGGTGCTGAAAAGGATCAACCCGTTGGCTTACAAGCTCAAGTTACCTCCCTCGATGCGGATCCCGAACTCCTTCCACGTCTCTCTGCTGAAGCCCTTCATCGTGAATAGGTTCTCTCAGAGAGTGGCGCCTCCTTCTTCTGAGGCCGATACCTCCGACGTCTTCACCGTGAAATAAATCTTGGCCAGGAAGAAGATTAGAGGAAGGCGTCATTTTCTCATCGACTGGAAGGGGCTCGAGCCAGAGGAAAGATCGTGGGAACCTGAGGACAACATTATGGACCGTAGACTTCTGCAGAGATTCCTCCAGGCCAGAAAGATGGGGAGGCCAAAGGGGGTGGGGGGTACTGTCACGAGTTGCGCCCGCAGATCGGGCTGCGGGCGCCCTAGTTCCCCCGGGTTCCACCCTTGCGCCCCTACCAAGCAACACCGCGGTCCGCGGCCACCCTTGCTCATACGGGCGCAAACACTTACCCGGCCTCGCTGCTGACTCCCCGCGCCTGTCTGCCGGCAGGTGCGCGCGACGGCGCTCCTGGATTTAAAGGGCCTGTGCACCAGTAATTGGCCGATGCCGGCCGCTGACCCTATATATTGCTCCACCTCCCGGAAGCACTTTGCCGAATCCATAGTGCCCATACCTATGCGAGGAAACCCTTTCTGTGTTCCGGTTGCCGTTTCCGTGTACCAGTCCCTCCGGCTTATGTTCTCCGACCACGAACCTTCGCTGCCTGCCCTGACCTTCTGGCCCGTCCCCAACTACGAGTTTGCCCGCCGATTCTGCTCTACGCTGCACCTCGGCTACCACCGCAAGCAAGTCACCTCAGGGGTAGCGACCTGGTGGAATCCCGCCGGAGCAAGTCCATCCCACTTTGCGGCGGGCTCTGGTGAAAACCGGGACCCATTTAGACTCCGCTCCCTGTCGTGGCCCGTACCACCGCTTGCGGTGGCCCAGTGGATCCATTACCTCAGTCCGTTACAAAGAATTGGAGTGAGTAAGGATTTTCTCTGCTCTGTTCCTGTGTCATTGTCCATGTCTCTCTGAATCCCTGTTTTAGTCACAAGCCAGAATCAGTTTTGCACTTAATTTAGGTTCTGAAGTTACTGTGTCACCCTATACATAGTCTAATGCATAAAACAATACCTAACTCTGACCTAAAATATTATATTGAGTAGAGATGTGCCAGTGCCAGTTTTAAAAGTTCAACCCAAATGTTGATCCAGGTAATGCATAAATTAATTTTGAATGAAATCACATACAAATTTACCTGTACCCTTATTTAGGGATGGTACTGGAGTTAGGTTATAGGTTAAAATTAAGGTTTTTTATGCATTTACACGTTAGGTCATTTCTGGTGTTGCATCACTTCCAAACCTGTGTTACATCCTCAGGTGTCACAGCTGACATCTAAATAACTGATCTCTTTTATAATGCATAGCAATTTATTCCAGAATTTCTTTCTTTTATGACAGTCAAAGACGCTGATACGTTTTCCTATTAATTATCCTTTTAGAAAACAATATTTTCCTGAGAATAAAAAAACGAGCGAATAAGAAACCAACTTCAGCCCCGAGTAAGAAACTGCCGAATAAGAAACCAACCTCAGCTTCGTCTATTAGGCCCTGGATCTGTTGGGGCCTACTAGACATCTGTATATGGAAGACCTGGGGGCAATTATTTATTATGGAAACAATTGGCACTCCACAAATGTGCTGCCCCCTCTTTCTGTCAACCACCTCGATGCCACGTTAGCTACTGAACATGACATCTAAAGATTAAAACAGCTGGGATCTGAGCTAGCTCCAATTCCTGGCGATGCATCAGACGTCTGGCTGTACTTTACAGTCGACTCCTGTTACAGATGGTGCAGACACAGCTCTAATACCTGCACTATCTGAGCGCCAGAAATGTTACTGTGTCTGGGTACGAGAACAGGGGCGTAGCTATAAGGGGTGCAGTGGTAGCAGTCGCTACCGGGCCCTGCAGCTCAAAAAGCCTTCTGCCACATAAGAAGAGATCAGTATTATAAATGGCACATTGTAGCAGGGGGCTCCTATTTTACTTATTGCACTAGGGCACTAGAGCTTGAAGTTACGCCTGTGGGCGGGAATGTCTGCTACTGGTCAAAAAAAAACTGATAAATTTTTTCCCCAATAGAGTTTAATAGTATTCTGGTTTGGGACCTCCCGAATATTTTGACAAGTTTAGCTGAAAAGTTATAGAACTGAACAAAGACTTATAACAGGAATACTAATCTTGACATTTTTTAGCAAATTAAAATATAAACATTTAAAAACCTGGTTTCCGTCTCCTCAGTCCGTATCTTTAAGAATCACTTGATGGTATGGAGTTTTAGTTGCTTTATAGCACAGAAGCAAGAAATTCAGCCCCGACATTGACCTTCTGACCCTCTGCATGCCTTTTCACTAACTCATTCAATGCTTAGCATATTACTTTATTGTTTCAATATGTATTACATTATGTACCTTTCACATATATGCTCATAGCTGTCACTAAATGATGTTGACTGACTGCTAGGCATGTTCAGAGGAAAGAAGGAACCTTAACAAAGTAATGGTGACACTAACACAACATAAGATTCAGTTGCACCATCAATCATTTCAAGCAAGCTGTTATACTGTAGGTCATTCTATAACCTAGAATAAAAGTTGCAAAGATTACAACTTATTAAACTTACTCAACATATTAACACAATAACATTGCGGGGGGGTGTATAAAAACAATTTTGGTTTTTGTAAAATATTTTTGTGACTCAAGTTTCTAAAGTTTTGGAAATTCCCTTAAAGAACTAATGTCAATGAGATCAGTGAGAGTCAGCAAATAAATACAATTCTGATATATTATCATTAATCTTTGTTTCAGTTAAAAATTAATGAGGCAAATCACCTTTCGCCTTAACCCCACAACATAAAATGAATTACATGTGGTGTAGTTGCTGCAAAATCACGTACATGTAAATTATTATAACCAATGAAGCTCAGCTATGATTGACAGCTAGACTCCCCCAGCACCCACCTTTTAATGTCTTTTAACCCAGTAGTGACCACTACATCTATGTATTAGACAGAGGCAGGGGTATACTTTGCCCCTTACAATGTGACCATGGGTTGCCTGTGGGGTAACATGACAGTTGGGGACCTAATAAAGCTTAACATGGCTATATGCTTATTCTGACAGGCAGCAATGGCATTGAGTATGTGGAGTATACTGATTATAAGATCGCATTATGAAATTCCTGAATTGGACTTACAAAGTGAATTTTAATAAAATTAAGAGTGTTGACATAAACTTTGTTTTCCATAAGTGTTTAAAAAACCACACATAGATGATATAACTGTGATCATAACACTACTCTAATGACCCATACTGTATATTATGGAATGCATTAGGTGAAATGTCTATTCACCCACAAGATGGCGCCTGTGTACAGGAACACCCTGTTGTGTCAAGAAGTTTGTTGAGAAAACCAAGATGGCCACCGGCCTCAACTATTTTGCCTTCTCTGAACAAAGAGAAGGATCGACTGGTAAAATGTACTGATAAGGAGAATGAATAGAGATAGTGGATGTATGTCACATGTTACCTATGGAATGTTTGCACACGACACATACAAGCCAGTTATATAAACCTATGCTGCACAATAAAGATACACATAAAGAGTTCACTGGACTGCAGGCTGTCAGTTTGGGATTTCTTTATTTGGCATGTGTCATTCAATACATTGATTTGACCCCCCACTAGAATCCCCTTTGTGGTTCCGTCTGCAACATAATTACATTTTTTCCCATTTCAGCCCCTAAAAAATAAATAAAATGTATATATAAATAATATGTACCTTAAAGGGGTTTTGCCAAGAAGTAAGTTCCTTACCTAACAGGCTGATACTCCCCTCTTGAGGCTTGAAAAAAGGGGCGTTGTGTTTCTGTGTTTAAAAAAAACATGTACCTCCTCTGTGATGTCATCACTCCACCTCCCATGCACACTCCTGATATTCAGTCTCTGTAGTTGAGTAAACATTGTTTTGGCTAATCCACAGGGGATAACTGTATTGTGCACAGGAGAGAAGATAAGCTACGAGCAGGCAGCGTTCTTTCATTTGTTCACAAACTGATGCGGTGAGGGAGGAGTGCTGAGCAGGGAGCCGGGAATGTCTGCATGTTTACTTTTATAATTACATTACAACCAGTGGATTCTCTATACAAAAGACACAGAATCTTTTCTCCCCAGTCCCTTCAAAGCTCGTTCATGTTCCGTGCCATCAGATAAGAAGTGCAAACAACGCAAGCGTGGCCAGATCAGCTCCTGTCAGCTCTTGGTTGTGTCAAATGTAAACTGTCAGGAAACTGAGGGCATGTAAGAAAGGCTGTAAATCTCACAGGCTTCACTTTTGTTTTAATGACATATATTTAGAAAAGTGATTAAATACCCATTTCGGAGGATCCCACATGAACATTAGATCATGGCAAAACCCCTTTAAGTTGTTTCTATAAAAAAAAAAAAGATCAGTTCCACAAAGAAACAAGCCAAACCAATGGCTGCATTGATGGAAAAATAAAAAGTTCTGGCTCTTTGAATGTGGTGACATTAAAACAAATAAACTGTTTAAAAAAAGTTTTTATTGTGCAATAGTAGTTAAACCCTACACATATTTGGTATGGCTATAATTGTACAAACCTACATTGTACAAGTAACAAATTATTTGTGCTGCATGATGAATGGCACAAAATTTAAAATGTAACAAAAAGCAAGGAAGGACTTTCCGCTTGCTAGACAGAGTTAATAAAAGTTTATCAATAAGTACTAAGTATACAAAAATAGCATCATCAAAAAGTACACGTCCTGCAGCTTTTGTATATTTATTGTGACACAATATATACCCATATTTTTTTGCTAGGTTCTCGGAATATGACAAATTTAAAAACAAGAGTAAATGGTCCTGAAGAGGGCTTTCTCTCCATGCTGTTTCACTGAGTCGCAAGCAACTTTTCATCCTCTTTCTCAGGCTGTGGGTGGGTCTATATGAATGATTCTGCTCATGATGATGGTGATATTCCCCTTTCAGCCTCAAATGGAGGGGCTGGAACTGGTAACCCAAAATGAGGATGTGGTAACTATGTGGTTTAACACCTCCAGGTCATCAGCAACCTTCCTATTTGATTTTTGTAAGGTGGTACCATGTGAATGGGACAAACACAGTGGGAATGACAATGATAAATTGGTTACAGGGGTCCCAGGGGCTGTAACATACATCTGTGTCACCAGACCAGGGAATGAAAACTGTAATTCTTGGTCAGATGCAGGTTGGAATACAGGGGATCCATGGGGATACACTCCACAGGAAGCTATGACCAGGGTTAGTCAGACAGGTGCACCCCTCTCAGAAAGAATGACTATTTTAAGGATCACCCCCAAATGGGATTGTGATCCAGAAAGCACTGAGGTAAGGCAGACCTGTAATCCCCATGTAATAAACATAAATGACCCCTCACCAGGAGATGAAGGCTTATATGTATTAGGATTGTATGTTCCCAACCAAGGGGTCAAACAAGGAACCTTTTGGTTAAAAGCCTTGCAAGAACCAGATAGCAGTGACATGGAGACCAGACCCACTAACTCGCCACTCACCCATTTAGATCTTACTACATTAGAGGAAGTGACTTATGAAGATAAAATCGCCCTAGAAACAGGTTACACAGAGAGAAACGAGTGGCTAAATTGGATGAGGTACACTGCCCTTCAAAATCAAAGAACAAATTGTATCGCATGTGCAACAGCTAGGCCACACTTAGGGACAATACCATTTAAAATTGAGGATGGAACCCTAAAAGGGCTTTCCTGTATCCTGTCCCTATACAACGCCTCATATGACCCTATAGATGACAACATATGTAACATCCTAGCACAAAAGTATCCAGCAGTAAAAGTGGATCAGATACCCCCTAGAGTTGTGGCATATCCAGGAAACTACACCTGTTTCCAAAGAACAGGAAATGGAAAGGTAGTGGGAAATTTAACCTCAGAATTTTGTGAAGTTACACTCTCTGCAGACAAGGATAAAGATGAGTATGAGGCTAAATGGTTTGTCAACCAGAGTGTGGCAAGAACTGACTTATGGTGGATGAGTGGGGACATGAAGCTAAGACCAAGATTATTAACAGAGTGGGTGCGTAGTTGTACTCTGGTGCAAATACTAATGCTATTCCAAATAATCTCTTCAGACAAAATACATCTAGAATTGACCACTTTAAGTGGTGAAGGGTTCACTAGAGAGAAGAGAGAGATTATACCACAGGGGTCTTTTGACACAAAAATCTATATAGACAACATAGGAGTCCCCAGAGGAGTTCCTGATAAGTTCAAGGCCAGAAATCAGATAGCAGCTGGCTTTGAATCGGTTCTCTTTTGGTGGGTTACAGTAAATAAGAATGTAGATTGGATAAATTATATCTATTATAATCAACAGAGATTCATTAATTTTACTAGAGATGCAATAAGAGGTTTGGCTGATCAAATAGGGCCCACCTCTTTGATGACATGGCAAAATAGGATGGCACTAGACATGCTTTTGGCAGAAAGGGGAGGAGTTTGCAAGATGTTCGGAACTTATTGTTGTACTTTCATCCCAAATAATACAGCTCCTGATGGTAGTGTCACCAAGGCTTTGGAAGGACTGACAACCCTATCTGAGGAACTTGCAGAAAATTCTGGTATCGAGAACCCCTTCACAGACTGGCTGGAATCATGGTTTGGAAAATGGAGCCATCTAGTGTCCAGTTTGCTGATTTCAGTCGCAGTGGTCGCAGCACTATTAATTACTTGTGGATGTTGCTGTATCCTCTTTACTCTAGGATTCCTCCGAAGAATGGTTGATGCCTCCGTGAATAATACTATGTATGTGAACATACCACCCTGTGAAGAATGCCATGGAATCTACCAAAATGTATAAGCTTTCTGGACTTTTCCTCTTGTGTTTTGTGATGATAGAAGTAGCGCTGTCTGAAACTGATTCCCCCCCCCCCCATGACAAGGATAAGTAGTACATGTACCCAGAGATTGCACTTACAGATATTAAGTGTGGCCTGGAGTATCATAGACTTAGGGTAAGGAAGGGCAACTTAGGGGTTTATCGGGGCCGCCCTTTTCGGGGCGATGACTCCGACTTCACTTAGAAAGGGAAAGCAGAAAGGGAAAGATCAGGAAATCCATCAAGGGGGAGATGTCAGATGTCAGACAGTGGTACTTCATCACAAAAGGGGGATTTGTTAAGGATGAAATTAAAAATGTATCATTGTGTCCAGAGCTAAGGAGTTAATTCTCAAATGTGCTTCTCTCATATAAGTCATCTCGACCTGTACCTTAGTAATCTGCAATTATTGCAGATTACTAGTGAACTTTGGTGTCACAAACAGAGCAATAAAGGCTAATAAATGCTACCTTCAATAAAACTAATAACTGTTAGTTAGTTTCAATAAAGGATAAGAAAATGTTGATCTCTATTAATTCCAAATAAGGCAAAACGCTTCCGGAATAACTTTGTACCTAAATCAAGTGATGTGTTCTTAAATCTTATGTAAATCAGAGGAACGCCCTCTGTAAACGGTGTATAAATACAGGATGCTTTGACTAATAAATTATGCATTGATCTCAGAGAACCCTGTCTTCTGTGCTCATTGTGTCACGATCCGGATCAACCATCTAATCTGGCAACCATCCAATATACCTAAGGGTCCCCCTTGAGAGACCGATCCTTATCAGCAGTGATTAGCATATTTAGCTTCTTTGTAACTAGCTGAGACATTACAAAGACATAAATGCAGCAAATTCAATCTTCAGTAAACAAAGCAACAAGTGCTGTGAGGAGTAAAAACAGTTGATTACCTGTAAGCAAAAGCTAATCTTGTTAGAGCTAATGAGTCTTCTCTGAGAGTGAGGGAGGAAGATTCTGGAGGTAACAAGATAAACTTATGTGCACTTAGAGTAGATAAAATCTCTCTTATCTCATGACCAAGGCAAAATCAAAAGACTAATGTATTTTGAAAAAGTCTTCAATTACTTTTTCCTAAATCGTGAAAATTAATCTTTGTAGTGAGAAAACTTTTCTAAGGCCCAAACAGGCCCGGTCATTAAAAGGCTTGACAATGACTTGTAAGTCCTGTTTGATTAATAATCACTCAGAAGTGTAAGCCTTATAGCCTACAGCTACCATTTAAAGTCCAGATTACATTTTTAACTGCCCTTTATCAAGTAAAGCTATACTGTAATTGATTGATTGATTGATTGATTGATTGATTTGGAAGCAAAGACAGTTTTTCTATTAAGAACTTTCAATAAATAAGGTTCAATATCATATACTTATCTCCTATGAAAACAAATGGTTAGGTACGTTAACTAGCTGACTATAAACATGTGGATAGAAGTCATGAACCTTGGCCTCCGAGCTTACTGCATCCTGAAACCATTGGTCATGTGATTGCTGGGCCTTGGTAACTCCAGATAATGTTTGGTACACAGTGAGTTCAGGAGGCTTTTTCCCCTTGTATTTCCCTTGTAACTAGGGCTATCATATTAGCTCTAATTACAAGAGAAATCAGCCAAACAAAGTTTTCTAGGGGCATGTCCCCACGGCACAGGTTTGCGGCCAGTTTTTCAGACGGTTTGCGGTTTTGCAGACCGTCTGAAATACCGGCTGCAAACGAGCACAATGGGATCTTTTGGAAAACCCGTGCAGCAGTCCCCACTGCACGGGTTTTCCGCCCGCGGGCCACCCGAACAACATTCAACATGCACATTCTTCAGTCCTGTTTTCAGACGGAATATGTGCAAGTGAATGTGAAGGGGGATGGCTTTTCTTTGCTCATCGCGGAGAAAAGCCATCCACCCAGTGGCCGTGTGCACGACTCAAAAAACGGACCAACCGACCAGTATTTTTCCTCTGCCTGGAACATGCCCTAAAAGTTCCCCCAGAGATCTTTTTTTCTGACCTTATGAGGGACACTATGGACCACATGTATGAAAACTGTCTAGTCTAAAACTCTCTCTGTTGCCCATAGCAACCAATCAGAGTGCCCCTCTCATTTCATATAGTGCTCTGGAAAATGAGAGGGGCGCTCTGATTGGTAGCTATGGGCAAGAAAGTGAGTTTTAGACCTAGACAGTTTTCATACATTTCCCATAAGGTCAGAAAAAAGATCTCTGGGGGAACGTTTAGATAACTTTGTTTGGCTTATTTCCCTTGTAATTAGAGCTAATATAATAAACCTAGTTAGAAGGGAAATACGAGGGGAAAAACTGAACTGTAGAGCTGATAAAGATCTTAAAGACCAAACATCATCTGGAGTTGCAAAGGCCCAGCGATCACGTGACCGATGCTTTCAGGATGCAGAAAGCCAGGAGGCCAAGGTACATGACTTCTGTCCACATGTTTATAGACAGTTTATAGACATAGACAGTTTTCATACATGTGGCCCGCTATGTAAAAGAAAAAAAAATACATAAAAAAACAATGACAGCCCAAACTGCAGCTTTTAGCCATGCCCCTGACGACCTTAAAATGTTATATCACCTACATATATAGTTACACAGTTGGTACAGTTGAAAAAAGACAAATATCCATCAAGTTCAACGAGGGGTGGGGAAAGATAATCAAGGGAAGGGGATAGAAATTTTTTTTAGCTTTGTTTCCCCAACTGATGCAAACTTTGGAACCCATAAGGCATGAACCAATCTGCCCTAAAGGAATATTTCATTTCTCATACCAAGAATGCCATCAGGCTGAATCTAGGCATTTTATATGGCTACATAAGTATTATTATTATTTAGTTGTACGTAGTTGTCTAAGCCTTTCTTGAAGCTCTCATCTATTCCTGCTGTGATCAGCTCCGGGGGAAGCTATTTCACAGATTCACAGTTCTCATGGCAAAGAAAACTTTTCTCTTCTGTAGATTGATCCTTTTTTCTCAAGACGTAAACATCTTTGACAGAAAGTGACACACTATAATACTTATTTTAGCGTAGATTTTGCTATTAAAAAATAAAAAAAGTAAAAAACAAACTCATATTTTATATTTTTTTTAAACATTTTTTCTCATACTATAAAAAAAAAAAACTTGTGCGAGAAGGAATTATGACCTTCAAAGCTGTATGTAATAAAGAAAATGAAAATGCGCCTGGTCAGGAAGGATGCTAAACTGGTTTAAATCCAGCATGCCAAATCCTTCTTTTCCTTGACACCTTTTGTCGGAGAGGAGTTGAATCACCGCCGTACAAATCAGATGGTCGTCAGTCCTGCCAAGAGCATCAGATTCAATGGACATTCAATTAACCCCTTAAGCCGAACGCCTGAAAAGTAGTTAATGACCAGAACATTTTTTTAGTTTTTGCCTCCTTTCATTTCAACAGTTGTAACTTTTTTATTTTTTCTATGATGTAGTTCTATGAGACCTCTTTTTATTCGAGACAAGTTGTACTTTATGGGGGAATAGTTTAAATTCACTGATAAATAATTGCAGAAATTTTTTTTTTTTCCAATTTTTTTTTTTTTTTTTTTTACACCATTCACATTTCACACTAGATTAATTCTACAGGTTATTACAGTTGTGTGGATACCTAATATGTGTAGGTTTTTTTTGTGTGTGTGATGTATGCATAATAATTTTTTATTAAATATTTATTTTACTATTTATTTTATTTTATTTACACTTTTTTATGTTTTTTACTTTACTTTTTTATACACTCATTAGTGTATTAGCATATTCATATATGCTAATACATTGTAATCTGTGTCAGTCTGACACAGGCAGTGATCAGGACAGCTCACAGTCTGCCCTGATCACTGGCTTGTTACACAGACAGCCCTGGGTCTACTCTAGGTCCCCAAGGCTAACTGTGCAGCCGTTCCCCAGGCTCTGTCGGGTCCCCGGGCGTTCCGATCACCTGACAGAGCAGGAAACACTTTGATTGCGCTGCGGTGACGAACTACGGTAATTAAAGGGTTAAAGCACCGGGGAGCGGAGGTTTCCCCCACTCCCCAGCACTTGCAGGAGCTGTGCTGGGATCAGGGCTGTGTAGTACAGCCCCGGCCTAGCGATGCTGCGGTGCCCGTAAACTCCACAGTCTGCAGCAATGCCAAAAGACGTCGCTGTAGACGAAAGACCTGAAATGCCCACTGTCAAAAGTCGGTGTGCTGTCGTTAAGGAGTTAATGTATGTGTTAAAATGTATGGTAGTCAGATGCAGATCTAAAAAAGATCAAAAAGGATCGTCAGTCAGAACTAATGTATCTGACAATGTTTAACATTTTGCAAACAGTTCTGGTTATTAATTTAGTTACATTTCCAGCCTAACGTTTTCTTCTATATATAATTTTCTAGAAATCTGGACATCGGAGGTATGCAATCAAATATTTGGCTTCTTCTGTTAAGAAATTATAATTATTGTAGTCTGCAATCTTTCCTGTGTCTTTTTCTCTTTTCCTTGATGTCTCAATGACCTGCATTCATTTTCACACTTTCACCTCTCATGTTTCACACTCTTTATTCCTCACCTCTAAGTTGAGACGGGATCTCTTGGATGCTGGGTCCCAAAGCCGCTGATATTCGTGCCACCCTGCTAGATATGTCCATTATAAAAAAATAAAATCACTTCAATTAATGTTTTCCTTGCTGGTTTTCCATTGGGTTCTTACAAAATCTTTACTAACATAGAATATTTAACAGTACATAACTTTTCCACTGTTAATAAAAGGCACATAGACCAGGGAAAGTTGTTTTGTGGATGATGGACCTTTTAGCACTGGGCCCATTTCCTCTTGCAGGATAAGCAGGTCAGAGTGGACTGACACAAAACAGAGAAGTTGATCTTAGGTGTTCCATGTAACATGATTAGCCCACAGGCTTGGAATGTTTGCTCTCCCAAAGCAGGAAAGAAGGCACCAATCGGAGTTTTCCAATGAGGCCAACTTCAGTTGTCAATCATCTTTTCACATCCAAAATATATTACTGTAAACCATTTCTGCTTGGTGTAAGCATATGATGTTGCCCTTAGCTCAAAACAAGTCATTACACTTACAGCTCTACCTAGTTACATGAGGATTTTATTATATATTATAAAGAAGCACTGATGTTACCAAGAAATGAACTTGAGTTGTACTTGTTGAGTCATTCATATGTATAATGTCTGCAACCAGAATCAAAGAATTCATTATTCCAAACTTAACTGCAAAACCACATCAAGGTAAGGCATGTTGGTTGCCAGGTTTCATATCAATGAAGGTACTGTTGTAAACTGAAGGATTTTAATAGTACATTTTCACACAGAAATGCAAACATTTATGGTTATTTTGTGATGGCAATATGAATGTCACAGAAAAACAAAGTGCTATTTGAAGGGGACATTTAAATAAACTTTATGTTAAAGCAGAAAAGGCATTTTTCTGAGTGAAATTTTTATATATTTTTTTTCTTGTTCCTCTTCCATCCATTCAGTGGAGCTCTATCCTTGGATACTCCTGTACCTTGACAGCTCTCACTATGCTTTTTCTGTTTTCTACAACTTCTTTAAGGTGCTTGTTGTTCTGTCATGTGTCTGTGCCTCTGCTCTGTCTCCTGCTGACCTCTGACCTGCTTCTTAGTGTACTCAGCTCTTCACGCTCCTGCACCGATCCTCGTTGCTATCAGCGTCCTGATTACCTGGCCAATGACCATTCACCACCTGGGACTTAAGGAACTTCCTGCCTGTGCTCTGGGTCAGTTTGTTCATGTTCCCAGATTGATCCTGACATCTGTTTGCTGTCTGTTACCTGTACCTGTTACCTGCGTTTACTGATGTCCTGGTTCCAGTGTTCCTGTACTGCTGTTACCTACCATTACATCAGTCTACTACCTGCCTGGCACTCCGTTACTTGTCATCGGTTGCTCCCTGCTTTTGATCTTTTCCGGCTGTCCTTCGTCCGGCACTTCGACAGTCACTGGGAGTAGCCACGCCAAGGGTAGCGACCTAGGGGGTTCCCCGCAGCCAAGTCCGTCCGAACTTGCAGCAGTCTCCGATGAAGATCAGGAGCCCTTCGGACTCTGCTCCCCGGCACGGTTTGCATCTCCATCTCTCCTTGTGACCCATACGATCAACATATACCTGGATCGTTTTATTTCTATTTAGTAGTGGTGTGTCTGCGCCAAGTAGAAAAAAATGCTGCATGTGAATACATGTACCCCTACAGGCCCTTTGGTTCCCCCCTATTTTCTTTTATCCACCACAATATACAGCTAAAACTTAACATTTATTAAATATATGCTAAACCGATATCATTTGATTTCTGAAAATACAACAGCAAATTGCTTCCAAACAAAATATGTATCCTCCTTTTAGTTGTGAGCCAGCGAAATATATATATACATATTTCTATAAGAAGTACAGAAAATTAAAGTGACATTACTCACGTGACCGGAGTCTGGCATATGATTATGCGCACATGATGCAAACATGTATATCCAGATGCAAAGTATCCAAGCACTAAATATGTTTGAAAAAATGGATACCCTACCAGTCCCTACACAACCCTTCCTAAAGGCAGGGACCCTGTCCCAAAAGGGACGACCCCACCTATCGGTGGCTATACCCTGGTACCTGCCTTTAGGTTTAAAAAACAGCGGTTTGTTCCCTTTTTGAGGAGACTTTTCATGGTTGGTTTTTTAGCTATTTTCTTTTGCCATCAACTATCCCGAGTAGCATCTCCTTTTCTTTTACTCTCTTCACATGAACAAAATAGTTTCTGTCTGCTGATCTTGCCTTATAGGAACACTTCTGGGTTTATTTGATGAAGATCTTTTGTTGGTGATCCTTTCTGTTCAATGGATTGGTAGAAGTCTTCTTCAACACCACAGCTCAAAAGCTTTTAATTTTCTTTTGTCTGCTTTCCTGAGTGTCAACGTCTCACAGTCATATGTCATGATTACAAATACAAGTACAATGGCAGGGATCAATCTTAAGTGGAAGCTGAGACATCCTTGCACTTTCACATTTGGTCCATGCTCACCGTAACTGCACTTCCTAATGCTAATCGATGCTTGATCTTTGCTGTCAAATCATTACTATGATCGGTGAGCTATGATCGGCCATTTCTATTTTTCTATGTTGATCTTTATGTGGACTTCTTTTTTGGTGATAGTCATGATCCTGATCTTCTTGTTGTTCAGGTAACATCCTGTCCTCTCGCTTTTATTCTTAAGATCAGCTGTCCTACCTCCTTTGCACTTTCTGCAGAGCAGGGTTGTATCATCTGGATATCTCGCTAATGGTTCTTCCAGATATTTGAATCCAAAAACTGCAACCATCTAAGCCCAGCTTCAGTCTTTCATGATTTGTTCTGCATAGAGATTAAAAAGAGAAGGAAAAAGGATCGTCTTTGTTTTAGGCCCTCTTAGATCTTAAACCATTCTGCATCTTGATATCTGGACTGCAGAGTGGCTTGATCATCATAGTGATGCAGCAGCAATCCTACCTTGCTCTTTGAGTGACATCTATAAATTTGCATGTGGTATTTTTGGGCTTATATTGCACCAAAAAACTGCTGGCACACTGTTCTATAGATGGCACAACACAAATGCGGCAAAGTTTGATGCGAAACTGCCATACAAAGTTTGCCGCATTACACTCTATGCACTGTATAAAGTTTGGCGCATTTCACTCTATACACCAAATTGTTTGGCACATAACACTTTTATTCATGCTGTCGTAATATACACTCCTCTATATCTATTTAGAACTGGTGTGTTGGCGCCAAGTTAAAAAAATGGCTCATGCGAATTTCATAGATGTCACCTATTGCTTTCCAAAGCTTACCATGGTCAACACAATCAAAAACTATGGTATAATTAATGAAGCACAGGTAAAGTTTCTTCTGGTACTATTCTATGATCCATGTAGGCTATGCAGTGTGATCAAAGGTTCCTCTGCCCTTACAAAATCCAGCTTGGGCATTCTGAAGCTTTTGATCAAGGATGTTTCCAAAGCACTTCTGGATGACCTTGCAGGCTTGGTGGATTGAGGTGCTCTACGGTTGCCACAATCGCTTGATTTGCCTTTCTTCAGCAGTAGATTGAAAGCTGGCCTTTTCCAGTCATTCAGACATGTGTATCGCTTTTATTATGGTTATGTTTCCATTTTAAACAGTGACCCACTATTCTGTAGTGAATGGAGAGTGTGATCCTAGTTATCAAAGGTACTCACACTTTGTCATAAATTGAACATTCGGTAAACAGCCAATAGTCACACATTTGGCACCTAGAGTCATTAATCCCTGATGGTAACCAATATTGGTCATTAAAATATTAATCATTCTATACTTTGAGGTCAATAGTACATTGAGTTATCCAACAACTATTACCTGTAGTACATCGTATTTCAGTGGGTTTTTCATAACCCTTGCTTATCTGATAAGGGATATGTAATTCCAGTAATAGCGAAAGCAAAATGTTATTTGTAGTGCTCCAGTGGGGGTCCAGTCAACTTCTGATTTCATATACACAGTATCTTGCTCCAGGAGTGGTTTTTGTGCCACAAAGATGGCTAGGGCTAGTAGTGTTAGCTCATGAGTTACAGTGCGCATACGGCTAATAAAGTTGTTTAGCAAGCATAAGTGTTTAGCAAACAGGTATTCATCCCTTCTTTCCCTAAAACATCCCCTATAGGCTCAGGTTTGGACAAGTTGAAATCCAGCATGCATGATCCTTCTTTACCCCGACATCTGCTATTGTGGTAAATTTGGGTAGCCCCCATACATTCTAGTCAAAACGTTTTTAATGTTAATCTCATTATCTAACTACTAGTAGTGTCTGACATTGGAATGGGAAGTAACCTGTTCCACTAAAAGGTTTAGTTGGTAAGTAAACCAGAAGACTTGATGAGTCCTGTCTTCTGCTTGTAGTTGACAGGTTAACGTGTCATGGCTCTTATTTCGATCATATATTTCCTATATGGTATTAACATTATTGTTTCTTTTACTTAAATACTTTAAAAACACTTGCTTAGTAATATTTCAACACTTCATTTGTGATAGATGACAGCTCCATGTTTTGTTTCCTGCCAGATATTTTATATAACAATTGTCTCAGTGTCTTATTTTTGTCTTATTATGCAGCTACGTGACCTTATATTATTGTGCCTTTCAGAGGAGATGGTGATGAGTATTAGTTGTGTGCTTCATGCCTGTAACATTCAATGTTGTGAGGTTCTTGTGGTTTTAGGATTATGGGTATAATCCCACAATAAGGTTTTTGGATGGGCTGTCACTGATTCCAGTAACAATATGGATTTAAGACTTGCACGTTTATCCTGTCATCCCTCGCCTGTCACTCTGGATATGTTTCTACTTGTAGGAATTAGTTATTATTATAGCTAACGTTATGTCACAGCTACACTATTTGAATGGTTGTTAAAATTCAGTAATATTTAGATTCCGATCTCTGAATTAAGTTTATGTCACATTGACAAAAAAATTATAAATATAAATGAATGAGGCTATGATGCATAAAGAAGAACCTTGACAAAGCTCAATGATGTGCAAAACGCCCGTCGGCTCGATTGCTACTTCCATTGTTAGATGTCCCTGTTTCAATAAATAAGACGTTATTTGAACTGGTTGAATGCTACGGAGTTATCTCTATGCATCATATGTTTTTTGAAAGCTGTATACTTTATATCTGCTGAGCATCACAAACTGAACATATCACACATCACTTAAATACTGTTTGGGTGTGTTCATATAGTATTAGACCCCTTTATATATATATCGGTGCAGTTCCGTCATCCTTACTTGGGTGTTTTATAAATTATTGAAGGATGTTAATTGAAGTGTGGAAACTTATGAAACGCATTCCAATGTAAGCAGTCTTAATGTGATATATATAAAACTGCATTGCAGCCTGTCATGGTAGGAGGTAGTGGCACTAAAGATCCGGCAAGGGCATCAGGAAGAGGTAGGCTTAAATAAGGGCAGCGACCGGCAATACCCAATTACCGGTGGGCTGGCCCCTTAAACTTAATAGAGCCGGCGCGCATGTGCCCTTTGGCCTCCCCCTCTTTCTAGCCAGAAGGAATCTCTGAACAATACTCTGGTTCAGAATATTGTCCTCTGGTTCCCAGGACCTCTCCTTAGGCCCGAACCCATTCCAGTCGATGAGGAAAAAACGTTTCCCTCTGACCGTCTTCATATCCAGAACCTCTTTTACAGTAAAGACGTTGGAGGCGTCGGCCTCAGGGGTAGGGAAAGCAGGTTCCCGCGAGAAGCGATTTAGGATGACCGGTTTCAGAAGAGAGACATGGGAGGAGTTCAGGACCCGCATCGTAGGAGGAAGACGAAGCTTATAAGCCACTGGGTTTATGCGCTTCAGCACCTCGAATGGACCTAAGAATCGAAGACCAAGCTTGTAGCTGGGGACTTTGAGGCGGATGTACCTAGCAGACAACCATACTTTGTCTCCCGGAGAGAAAATTGGGAGAGGTCTTCGCCTCCTGCTTGAATCTTAGTACAGGCGGAAGCCCGGAGTAGAGATTGGCGTGTCTGTCTCCAGATGAACGTTAGGTCTTGGACCAGCTCCTCCACAGCAGGGACCACGGAGGGCATCGAGCGGGGGTGGGGGGGGTGGGGATGTCGCCCATAGACAATGAAGAAGGGGGCAGCACCAGCGTATTCCGAATTTAAAGAGTTGTAGGAAAACTCTGCCCAGGGTAACAAATTAGACCAATCGTCCTGATGCGCAGAGACGAAATGACGTAGGTAGCAGCCCAGTGTCTGGTTAACCCTCTCCACCTGTCCATTGGACTGAGGAGGTAGGCCGAAAGAGAAGTCCAATTTCACTTGGAGTTGTGTCATAGGGAGTGCCAGAAAACCCATAAATAAATTGGAACCCCGATCCGAAACGATGTGTTGGGGAAACCCATGAAGCCGGAAGACGTGTTGAAAAAACAGGCTGGCGAGGCGCGGAGCAGAGGATAAGACAGGCAGAAGGGTAAAGTGAGACAGTATTTCCAGAGGAAGGAGGGAGATCGGTGACAAAGTCCATAGCCACATGGGTTCAAGGACAGCTGGGGATCGGCAGTGGCTGAAGTAGACCAGCTGGCTTGAGACGAGGCGTCTTGTTACGGGCACAGGAGACGTAGGATTCCACGAAGTCCCAAACATCCTGTGCCAGGCCAGGCCACCAATAGAATCGAGAGATGATGGAGCAGGACTTCTGCACTCCTGGATGCCCAGCCATACGAGAACAGTGACCCCACGACAAAATCCTCTTCCGCAATGCCGAACGAACGTATGCCTTTCCGGGCGGAATTCGTTGTAGGTCTACGGGTGCAGCAGAGATAAGCCGTTCCGGAGGGATAATGTGACGTGGAGCGGGTTCGTCCCCAATAACATCAGAGGCACGGGAGAGAGCATCAGCCTTGACATTTTTCTCTGTGGGGAGGAAATGGATCAGAAAGTTGAACCGGGAGAAGAAAAGGGTCCATTGAGCCAGACGTGGATTCAGCTGCTGGGCTGTTTGGAGGTAGAGAAGGTTTTTATTATCGGTGTAGATGTTGACCGGATGATGGGCTCCCTCCAAGAGATAGCGCCATTCCTCCAAGGCTAGCTTGATGGCCAGTAGTTCCCCATCGCCAATGGATTAGTTCCTCTCTGCGGCAGAAAAGGTTTTGGAAAAAATCCACATGTGATGGTCTTGCCTTTGGGTCCTTTTGGGCCCTTGGGTCCCCCACCGAGGACACGTCCACCTCCAGAAATAACTGTTTCTCCATATTGGGCCGGGAGAGTACGGGTGCAGAAGCAAAGGCCGACTTCAGCTTAGAAAAGGCCTCCTCTGCCGCCGCCGGCCAGAGCTTCGGATTGGCATTTTTCTTGGTTAACACCACTATAGGTGACACCAGCGAGGAAAAATGTGGTATGAACTGCCTATAGTAATTGACGAAACCTAGGAACCTTTGTATGGCTCGAAGACCCACAGGTCGTGGCCACTGTAGGACGGCGGACAACTTCGCGGGGTCCATCTGCAGGCCCTTGTCAGAAATGACGTAGCCGAGGAAAGGAAGACTTTTCTGGTGGAACTGGCATTTTTCGATCTTGGCATAGAGGCAGTTGGCCCTTAGACGCTTGAGGACCTGTCGTACGTGCACTTGATGGGACTCAAGGTCAGCAGAGAACACCAGAATGTCATCCAGATAGACGACTACGCATGTGTACAAGAGATCCCGGAATATGTCGTTGACGAATTCTTGAAAGACGGCAGGTGCATTGCAGAGCCCGAAGGGCATGATAAGATACTCGAAGCGCCCGTCGCGAGTTTTGAAGGTGGTCTTCCATTCGTCCCCTTCACGTATCCGGATGAGGTTGTAAGCCCCACGCAAGTCCAATTTGGTGAATATCTTGGCCCTCCGGAGCCGGTCAAAGAGTTCTGTAATCAAGGGCAATGGGTAGCGATTTTTTACGGTAATTTTATTGAGGCCCCGATAATCGATACACGGATGTAGAGATCCATCCACTTTGTCATGAAAAAGAACCCGGCTCCAGCCGGAGAGGAGGACTTATGAATAAACCCCTGCTGGAGATTCTCCTTGATGTAGGTGGACATAGCCAAGGTCTCAGGCACCGACAGAGGGTAAACCCTGCCCCATGGAGGAGATGTTCCGGGCAGAAGGTCAATAGGGCAGTCATAGGGGTGATGAGGAGGCAAGGTCTCCGCTTGCTTCTCGGAGAAGACATCCACAAACTCTTGATATGGAGCAGGAAGGCCCGCCAGAGGCTTAGATGGTACTGGAGAAGCGGTAAGCACCGGGCGAGGTGCCACCAAACAGCGAGACCGACATTCTGGTCCCCAACGCAAGACTTCGCCCGTCTGCCAGTTGAGCACAGGAGCATAGCGCTGCAGCCACATAAGCCCCAGAAGGATGGACGAGGAAGACCGAGGTAGCACATAGAACGTAAGTCTCTCCTTATGTAGTGCCCCCACTTGAAGAAACAGAGGCTCAGTGCGGTACTGGACTGGATAGCTGAGGATCTCCCACTGAAAAGAAGGGAAGACCAGGGAAATTTTTTTCAGGGGACCCCGGGGAGCTTATGTGAGACACCAGGGGAAGCGACCAAGAAATTTCCCGCCCACCCCGAGTCCAAGAAGGTGGGCTTTTAAAGGGGGCCCCGGCCCCGGGGATGGGCAAAAAAGAGGGGGAGGCCTTGCTCTCACCTAGGGGATTTTTTTTTTAATTTTTCCCCCCTTTTCCCCCGGTGCGTGCGTTTTTCCCGAAACGCTGAGGGGCCAAAGGGGGGGAAACCCAATGGAAATGTTTGGGGGGTGGCAAAATTTGAGGCATTGGTTTTTTTCTCAAAAGCCGGGGGCATTCCTGTTTGGGTCAAGTGGCTCTGTCACTTTTCATGGATTTTTCAGTAGCAGGGAGGGAGGACAACTGTGGCGTCCACTGGGAAAACAGGACTTTTGGGGGGGAAAAAAAACGACCCCTGCAGGTTCGCGGTTTTCCCGGCCCTAGCTCTTCTCCGCCGTTCAGAAAAAAGGATATCGAATCCGAAATGGGAAAAGAGATTAGGTCAATCAAGGGGAAGGTTGGGTCTGGGGTTTGGGGTAAGGGATCCCTTTATTTTGGCTGGAGAAAACCTTTCTTTGAAGGTGCGGCCCAAGGCCCGCTCGTTCCATGACAGTTCCCAGGGCCAGGGTTGCGGAACTTTCCGGGTAAACTTCCACCGGGAGGGTTTGCCTTTATGCAGATTTATTTAAAGGGGGTTTTAGAAGGGAAAAGGCCTCGGGGGTTTCCCCAAAAAACACTGCGGAACTCGGTTTAGGAAAGGCCGGGGGGAGGGTTTTGCCTGAAACGGAAACATCTCTGCCCAAAAAGGGGGGGGTAGCCCGGGGAGTGGTTTCCCGGGAAAAAAAGGCTGACCACAAATGCGAACCTTTGGGCCTTTTCCTTTGGGAAAAGGTTCCCCAAATTAAAATCGATGTGAGGGAACATTGGGTATGAAGCCCCTGCAATTTTTGGAGTCCCCATCGGGAAAATTTGACCCGGGATAGACATTTCGAAGCCTTGGGAAACCCGCAGGGGCCCGGTTTGGAAGTCGAAGGTTCACGGAAAGCCCCCGGGGGGCGGGGGCATTCTGCCTGGGTTTGGGCCCGGAAAAATTGCATTATGGCGGGAAAAAGGGGGACTGATTTGCTGGGGCCCGGGTGAGTGATCTCCCGGGGGTTGCTGCGCCACGATGGTGGTTTGATCACGACGTTTGGGGGGAGGCACTTTGGCCCGGGGTCCATGGCCAAAATTTACCCGTCCCTGGTTGGGGGGGCTAGTGGATCCAATTTTAACCCCCGCAAGCGAAGGCAATAGCCACACCCGGGGGGCGGAATCAAAAAAGGGGCCCCCGGTTTTAAAACCCAAAGTCCCCCGCTACCCCTTTAAAACCTTTGGTGAAAGGCGGGGGATCTACCAGGGAATACCCCCGGGGTGACCTTTGGGTTGGGAGGCAGCCTAGGTTTTACGAGGGAAAAAAATTTTTAAAAGGGAAGGGGTCGAGCCCGGGGACAGGGAGGGGTGGTCAGGGGGGGCGAAAAATTTGGATCGTGGGAAAGACAGGGAAGGGGCAGGGCAGGCACCCAAAATTCGTGGGGCGAGGGACGGAGGCAAAAAGGTTAAAAGTACCCCGTTATTTTCCGAACAAGGCTTTAGAAACGGGTTTTTTTCATTAGGCAATGGGCCCCTTAAAAATCCGGCAAGGGGCCCTCAGGAAAGGCAGGCTTAAATAAGGGGAAAACGGCCGGAATACCCAATTTTCTTTTGGGCTGGCCCCTTTAAATTTTTAAAAGAGGGCCGGGCCAACCAAAACGCGCCGTAGGGAGCGGGGGCACACCCCCCGGGGACAGGGCAGCTGCCCGGGGCATAAAGGGCCGGTAATTTAGCCCGGGGGCTCGGCTTTGGGAGAACAAGCGCGTACCGGGGTCCCGACCCTGCGGGCCAAACGGCGCCCCCTAGACTTGGGGGGGAAGGGGGTACCTGCCCAAATTGGGTTGAGGGGCCGGTGGGGACCCGTGACAAAAGCCATTTTTGGAAAGATCAAAAAAGTTAAATTTTTTTGCTCCCCTTAATTTTACCCTCTGCCCCCCCATTTTTGAAAGAAAAAAAAAACAGAAATGTAAATTTAAAAAAGGGAAAAAATGAAATATCACATGATCTTAAGTAAACCCGATCCCTTGCTCAGCAAATTTAATAGAAAAATCCTTTTTTAGCTATACAGCCATGAGTTTTTTCTTGGGAATATGAAACAAGTTTTTCACACCTGGATTTGGGACCTCTGCCCTTCCTCCTTGCCCGCCTCTCCAGTTCCCTCAGGTTGGATGGTGGACAAAATTTTCAAGTCTCTCCAGAGATGCACAATTGGGTTTAGGTCAGAGCTCTGGCTGGCCAGTCAAAAATGGTCTCAGAGTTCTTCTGAAGCAACTGCTTTGTTATTTTAGCTGTGTGCTTAGGGTCATTGTCTTGTTGGAAGATGAATCTTTGGCCCAGTCTGAGGTCCAGAGCTCTCTGGAAGAGATTTTCATTCAGGATATCTCTGTACTTGGCCGCATTCATCTTTCCTTCAATTGCAACCAGTGATCCTGTCCCTGCCCCCATAGCATGATGCTGCCATCACCATGTTTCACTGTTGGGATTGTATTGGGCAGGTGATGAGCAGTGCCTGGTTTTCTCCACACATACCACTTAGAATTAACACCAAAAAGTTCAATCCTCGTCTCATCAGACCAGAGAATCTTATTTCTCATAGTCTGGAAGTCTATCATGTGTTTTTTTGCAAACTGTATGCAGGCTTTCATATGTCTTGCACTGAGGAGAGGCTTCCGTCAGCACACTCTGCCATAAAGCCCCAACTGGTGGAGGGCTGCAGTGATAGTTGACTTTGTGGATCTTTCTCCCATCTCCCTACTTCATCTCAGGAGTTCAGCCACGATGATCTTGGGGATCTTCTTTACCCCTCTCACTAAGGCTCTTCTCCCACGATTGCTTAGTTTGGCTGGATGGCCAGGTCGAGGAAGAGTTGTCGTCATCCCAAACTTCTTCTATTTAAGGATTATTGAGGCCACTGTGCTCTTAGGAACCTTGAGTGCTGCAGAAATTCTTTTATAACCCTGGCCAGATCTGTGCCTTGCCACAATTCTGTCTCTGAGCTCCTTGGGCAGTTCCTTAGACCTCATGATTTTCATGTGCTCTGACATGCACTGTGAGATGTTAGGTCTTATATAGACAGGTGAGTGCCTTTCTTAATCAAGTCCAATCAGTTTAATTAAACACAGCTGGACTCCAATGCAGGAGTAGAACCAGAAGGCTATGTTCAGACGGCTTACTTTCGGCATGCATTTCGCTGTGTATTTGCGCTCTAACACGGGCAAGATGCGTGCTGAACTTACGGTAATCCATAGTTCTCATAGAGAACTATGAATTACGCCTCCTCTCCTCGCTCGTACAATACGATAGTATTGTCAGGGCCGCGAGTAATGCATATCTATGGGGCCGGCGTGCTGTATGCGCCACAATACATCGTGTGAACATATCCGAAGGATCAGGAGGAAATGGACAGCATGTGAGTTAAATATGAGTGTCACAGCAAATAGTCTGAATACTTATATTTCAGTTTTTCTTGTTAAATAAATTTGCAAAAATATCTTTCTGGTTTTTTTTCCTTTCAAGATGGGGTGCAGAGTGTACATTAATGAGCAAAAAAATTTACTTTTTTGATCTTACCAAATGGCTGCAATGAAACAAAGAGTGAAAAATGTAAAGGGTTCTGAATACTTTCCGTACCCATATATATATGTGTATGTGTTTGTGTGTGTTTGTGTGTTTATATCATGGCTGTGGAGTTGTGGAGTTGGCGCCCATTTCGGTGCAGTCAGGGTCATCATAAAATGGATCAACTCCCAAAATATATAGTAAATTGGTACAATTAGTTCAATGCAGTGCCAAGAGCAAGAGGAATTGGATCTTGCCAGTGCTCCTGCTATCATATTTTCAACCTCATCAGATGAGGAGTTTCATTTTGAAAAGTACTTGGATGGCATGGAACAGGCAAAGCGTTGCCACAGGGGAAAAGATTCAGCTCCATAGCAAACATATTTGACCATATTTCAGCAAAATTTTTCACTTGCTTTCAAAGAAGTATAAGATTTCAACCGTTCATCAGAAGTGACTGTCCACAAGGCAATTATTTTATGCCTTGAAATTGTTGGAGATGTTGCCCCTGTGGTCACCGCTTTGCCACCAACCCAAGTTAGTGTAGAGAGGCTGTTCTCTAGTCTGGAAATAACATCAAATCGTATTTAATTATCTATGAAGGAGGATCTACTGGAGGCGATACTACTTCTAAGAACAAATTCATAGACTTGCTCAAGAAATGTTATACAGTACGTTTTTGTTGAAAACTGTTTTTTTTTTAAACTTACTGCAGCGTTTTGCATATTTACAATTTATTAAAAAATGTTTGTGTATCCAATAAATATATTTTAACACGACAAGAAAAAAAGGAAAAAACAATTTTTTTAAAATTTGTAGCTTTCAGGATCCTATTTTACCATCCACTAAGCTTTGAACGAAAAATTACCACCTTTTTCTAGACAATCTTTTCTTGGCTTTCTTTATACATAGCTTTAACCTAAAAAACTATTTAGAAATTAGCTTAGTTATTCAAGTTTTTGTCTGTAATGCTTTGGGTTTCTGTTTTGCCCCTGGTGGGGGGGAACAATCTTTTTCTTCTTGTGTACTACAAATTAAAAACCGGGTTTTTTTAATTTCCCTAATAGTCGGTTTGTGATTATTTTGATTCTAAAGAAAAATTTCATTTTGAATGAGGAAAACCATGAAGTTTTCCAAAGAAAAGAGAAACCCGCTTAAATCCGGGCCCATCCATAGGGGGTCTGGGCCCAAGAAAATTCCCAAACTGCATCACGGGGCCCCATGAAAGCGGGAAAGGAAAAAGAAAAAAAAACCCCATCCCATCCTTTAAAAAAGTAAAAGAATTGGCCGCCCAGGAAAAAATATCAAAAGTCAAAAAGTGGGCCCTCATAACAAAGACAATCAGTTCTGAAGACAGACAAGTAGTGGGGGGTTTGGCTCATAGCTTGTAAGAGTAAAATTCACAGACACCCAAATGAAGCACCGTGTGACACGCTTTAAAAACAAAAAGTCGGGAAAATAATGGCCAAGAAAAGGTGAAGAACCTCGATTTCAACCTTGTCTAAGAGGCTTTTTGGCTCGAGTTTGAAAAAAATTTCAAAAAAAAGGAAGATTGGAAAAAAAGAGGGGTTTTTGGGAAAGATGAGATGAAAAAATCAAAAGAAATGGGCCCCTGGGGGGGTGGGAAATGGGTTTTGGAAAAATGGGGAAAAAAGATCGAGGAAATTTAAAAAAACTGTCAAATTCGGGGGGAGGAAGCCTGATAATATTGGTTGTTTTCACAGCCAAAAAATTTGGGGACTTCACCAGGAGCAATATTGATCTCAATACTGAGGGTATATGTGAGTATTTCCCACAATGAGTTTTCTTCCCATATCGTGTTTCTAAGGGTAGAAAAGGGAAAGACATGTTTTTCCCGAAGGAAAAACAAAAACCCAAGGGACACATCTAGTTTGCCAAAATAATTAAATTCAATGACAATGAAGTAAGTTTTCTGGTTTTAAACCCCCACAGTCCCCCAGACCCCAACCCAATCGAAAACTTGTGGGTAGAGTTGAAGAAAAAGGTGTAATTTCATGTGATTTTAACCATTTTGCACCAAACATTGGGAAAAGTGGGAAAGGGGAGGCCGGGATCAAATTTTGTTTGACACCCTGTAAATTTTGACCGAGATCCCCCGAAGGATTCAGGAAAAATTTAAATTACAGGTGAATTTTCCAAATACTAAAAAAATAATAAAAATTTAATTTTGATTTTTAGAGCAAAAAATAATAATGCAGTTACTTACAAAATCTGCGGAAATAAGCAGATGCTAAATGTTGCAATTCAAATTTAGATAAGATAGGGGAAGTGATTTTCTATAAAATGATGGTAGTTCCGTTCAAAACTGTAATGGATGGTATTTGGGGAGTCGTAGTTAAGGAAATTGTAGAGTCGTACTTTCACTCACCGATCCCTGCCCGGTTTAATATTTTTTTATTATATTATATATATTAAAATTATAAAAAAATTTTAAATAAAAAATTATAATAGATATGATAGGTATATATATATATGGTAATATATTTAAGATTGTTGTTTGTGTGTGTGTGGTGTGTGGTTGTGTGGGTTATGTGTGTAACATGATAGATAGTAGATAGATAGTAATAGATTGATAGATAGTAAAGAGGGAGAGAGAGGAGGGAAAACAACTATTATGTACATAGATCTCTACACTGTCTGACAAAAATACATTGAACAACCAAATCCAAAAATCGGAAGACAAGTAAAATCAATTCAAAATCTATTGGTTGTTTTGTTCAAATTCTGACTCAAAATCCTACGCCATGTGGATGCAGTCTAAAGAGTATCATTATGAAGGTCAGTGTAAAGACATACAGAAAGTATTGTTTTATAAGGGCGGGGGGGGGGAAAGGGGAAGTCTCCCATTCTGTGTATTTTACTGCACCCAGTGGCCAGTGCTAGCAACAACT